>JANPWX010000687.1:526269-606440 GCA_024734555.1 Trochalopteron elliotii
CCAATGACATGACGCCTAGGGCTACGGGAGCCCCGCCCACTCTTACCGGGGAGGGCCGGCGGCGCAGGGGGCGGAGCCGGACATCGAGGCGGCGGGGCTGCTGCTGAGGAACCCTCGGGGAGCAGTCCCACTGCGTCCCGGGCGCCCGGTGCTGCCGGGGCGGGGGGAGCTGCGTCCGCAGCGGAGCACAGCCACAGTTCCCTGCAGGGAGCGTGAGCGCCGGGGTGGCACAGGGGTAAAATATAGGGGAGAGTTGGCGGCCTGACCCCTTGAGCCTCCCGTGAGGCGGATGTCGGGATGCGGGAGCTCCTGCGCACACCCGCCCGTGGCTGTCGCAGCCACCTCCGGCTAGACTCGGTCCCCTCGACTGGTGGGCCCCATGTGCCGGGAAGCGGGTGGACCTAAGTAGTGCCCATCCGAGAGGGTCGTCACTGCCCCTCAGCCCTGTTCACATTCTGGTACAGTCAGAAAACTGGGTTCTGCAGTGGATAACAGAGCTGTTCAGGGGCAATTTTTTTTTTTTTTTTGGTAGTTTTATGCTGAGTTAAAGCCCAAACCAGATCGACACAGAAGAGCAAGAATCTATGTATGCTGGAATTCTTAATGCCAAATATTATAGTGTTTCACTGTGGGTGGATAAATTCTCCCTGGTTCAGGTAGGTTTTCTGGGATAATGCTTGAAATTTGGCTCAGAAGCCACAGACCAGCAGAGGATTGCTGCCTGTCAGGTTTCGTGATTGAAAGAGTAACTGCTGTGGCCAAGGTGTCCACACAATGCCAGGGCTGCCAATGCTGTCAGGCTTCAGAAGAAGACACACAACCTTGCCCAAGTGCTTTCCCTTCTGTCTTGCTCCTCCTCCAGCTGTGGCAACTGCTGTTGCTCTACAAATCTGGCTGCTTCTTTGATATCAGCCTCAGTCCGGTGCCACAAGCGTCGAAGGACCCAGAGAGCACAAAGGATGGTTTAAAGCAGAGGGTCCCCATCACTGTGCAGCAGTAGGTGCTAGTGCTTTTCTGACAGAGCCTGTGAACTGTGTGCTGGGAATATGTGGAAGCAAAGTGACTTGCTAAAAATACTGCAACAGAGGGGAAAAGGAAAAAAAAAAGGTTGAAAATACAGTTTTCACTTTGGATTCATAATTTAACCTGGAAATCTCGCAAGTAGTCTCAACATTGCAGAGAAAGAGAAAGAAAAGAGAAATAATTAAAATAGAAAGAAAATGGAAAATAACCCTAAAGTTTTGAGAGAAATAGAAATTTATTTTATTTTACCAAAACATCAGCATAGCATTTGTGTAATGGATTTTTTGACAGCACTATTTCATTCTGGAGTTTCATCACATAAAATAAACCTACAGACCCATAGCACACCTGCCCTGAGAACCACTTTCTTCTCTGAAATAGGTCTTCCTAGGTCCCACTGGAATCCTTTGCTTTGCTGTTCCCACTGAGAGCACATGGCTTTTGTAATTCAGGGACGTGTCTGTGCCAATTTGTGACATTTCTCCTTGTTCACTGTCTGGCGGTCCAGCTTCTCTATCTGGTGTTAGTGTCCATGGTTAAAACAATCGAGAGTGCTCAGACATTTGCCAAACTTGCCTGTTCTGGCTGGCCACGGAGCGGCAGCCCTTCCAGGGAACAGGAACAGTGCTCCACCACAGACACTTGGCTGGTCTCTGCCTGTTCTGATGTAGGTTGCAGACAGACCCTGCTTGGATCAGCTGGATCGCTTTGGGTCCAGTGTTTTCCCACACATCAAGGAAAGTTGTAAATGTGGACAAACTAAGCTTTGTGGCCCAGGAAGGAGCCCAAACTGGTTAGAACAGAAGCAGGAAGACTGCTTTCCTCTGTCCCCTCTGCTCATCAGATCCTGCCAAGACTTTGGGCAGAAACCTCTGTGCTCCCACCCTTCCTGAGCTGCTGGAGTTCTGCCCTGTGAAGTTCAGTGGATTTCTCTGCAGGGATGTCACCATGCTGGGAACATCACAGTCTGTGCCAGCTGAATGTGATGTGGGGCTCACACCCTCATGGATGAGTAGTCCATGTGACACAGGGAAGCTGGGTCACAGCAGATGCTGCTCCAGCCCTTGCCAAGCTGGAGAAGAGCTGCAGCTAGACCACATGCCAGAAGCTGCTTTGGGAGAAGAACAACACTGTCCCTGGGCTGTGCCCCTCGCTGTTTCCCAAGAGCCCCGTGGTTATCAATCAGTGCACCTCCACCAGATTGCTCTGCTCGTGTCTTGCCTTTGTGCAACGATTGAGGATGGCAGGGCTCTGCAGTGTAAAAGCTGCCCAAGGAACCCAGATGGGCTGGAGGAACAGGCACCGGAGACCTCGCCAAATCCAGCCAAGAAGGGGTAAGAAACTAGAGCAGATGGGAACAGCAGAAACCAGGGCAGGGAGACCAGGAAGGTAGCAAAGAGCTGTCTGGGCTGAATGGGAGCCTGAGGAAAGAGGAGGAGGGCTTTCCCTCAGCCTGTATTTCTCTACTGTTTCTCAAGATATGAATCAGGAATTAGATGTTGCCAGGGATGGCCCAAATATCCAGTTTACTGCTGTTCCCGGAGTTGCGGGTGCTTGGCCATGACAGCGAAGAAAGTCTAAAAAGGGAAAGCAGAAAAAGCAGAGCCCAAACTGCACCACGTTTGGAGTAGCAATTCCTCCCATTCCTTCCTGCTGGTGAGGACACATTGTCTCACAGAATGACAGGACATGGGAGGGGGAAAGGGGCCTGTGGACAGGAGCTCTCACACCTGGGTCACACAGAAGGGGTGGCCCACAGGGCTGTCCAAAGGGGTCTACAGTTGGGCCACCCTCCCCCCTGGGTGTGGCGGGCAGTTTCCGTGTGATGCAATGTCAACACGGTGATGTGACAATGCGGTGATGAGATATCATCATGATGTAACAATCCCCCATGACTATATTTAGCCAGGAGACCAGCTGATGTGTCCGTGGAGCAAGAGTCCGTGTGGGATCCCCACACCATGAGAGGTCTTGGCAGGAGCTGTGGAGAACCATCCCACTGCTGGTGTCCTGCCAAAAGGCAGAGGCACTGCTGAGTGCACTGGAAATTAGGGGGAGGGGCCCACTGGGCTGATAGAGAGGGCTCTGCTGGGGAGCCTGGGATATGGGGTGATGCTCTAGGGCCTCAGGACTGCCATCCAGGAGGCTTATTGGGCAACACTTGACTGTCTATGTTTTCCCATCTCAGCCCCAGAAGACCACACCTGGGAGAAGAAGATACCAGGAAAATGCACCCTGAACTGCTGAACCTCCCACTCACAGCCAAGATCCCCGTGGCATCTGGATCCAAGCCTGTCTTCTGCAGGGGAAAGCTGGGTGAAAAGGTAAAGAAAGTAGAAAGGGGTAGAAAATCTCTCCTCTTTCATAGAGTCCTCATCATGCAAAGATTTTCTTGTGGCCACCTGCTCTACGCCAGGAGCTGCAGCCCTTCAGTTGGACAGGATTGGGCAAGGGAAGCTCCTGGCTTCCTGGAATGCAGAGGAGAAAGCACCTGCCCATCTTCACAGTGGTTTCTGGTACTGTGTATGTGTGTGGTCAGGCCCCTGCCGGCAGCAGGCAGCTGTGTTTGTCTGCGTGCCAAGGCAACTCATCCCTCCAGCTCATCCCACAATGTCAAGCCAGGCCCTGAGGCACCTGTGAGGGAGATTCCAACCTTCTCCTGCTGGCTTTCTTGGCACCTTTGGAATAGCCTGGGCTTCCCTGCTTGGGGAATACACACACTGTTTTCTTCCAGCTTGTGTTGCACCTTCTGCGCCCCAAAGCAATAAGGTCATAGGGACTTCCCACTGCTTGGTGTCTAAATTCTGCACCTGAACCTTTGCTTGAGGCTGATGCGTCTCGTCCGAAGCCTGTAACGAAAGGTGACGGTTCAACATGACAGGGTTATTTGAATTCTGCGGCACCACAAGGTGATTGATGGTATACACAGCTTTTGCCAACTGACTGTGCGGGGTTTCACCCTGCATCTCCCGTTTTTGTTTTTGAAGAACCCGCTTTAGAGTACCATGAGCGCGTTCTACAATAGCTTGACCAGTCAGAGAATGAGGGGTACCAAACTTGTGTGACACACCCCACAGCTGCAGGAACTGCCGCACCTTCTGTGAGGCATAAGCAGGACCACTGTCAGTCTTCACAGCAGAAGGTATGCCTAGAACGGCAAAGGCCTGCCCCCAGTGGGCAATGACATCGCGGGTCTTTTCTCCCATGTGAGCAGAAGCCCACATCGCACAGGAGAAAGTGTCAACAGTGACATGCACATACTTGAACCGGCCAAACTCGGCAACCTGGGTGACATCAGTCTGCCAAAGCTCCAAGGCCTCTGGGGTTCACCCCTGCCGGCAAAGGCGCAGCCAGCGTGTGACAGTCATCACACGACTCAACAATGTCACAGACTTCTGTTGGCATCAACTGAAACTGCTTCTGCAAGGTATGTGCGTTCTGATGGAAAAACCCATGCGATGCCTTGGCCTGCGTGAGTGTATCAGGCTGAGGTGCTACCCGTGCTGGGTTAGCCAACTTGTCAGCCCTCGCGTTACCTTCCGCTATGAACCCTGTCAAATTGGTATGACTTCTAATGTGCAGAATGTAGTATGGATGAACCTGGGCCTGAATGGCACACCACAGGGACTTCAGCAAATGAAACAAAGCAGCATGGTTGACTTCCTTCAAAACTGAATGACCCAACCGCTGTGCTATGTCAGCCACACAGGCAGAATCTGTGACCAATTTGAAGGGTTCCTGGGAAATTTTCTGAAATGCCATGACAGCAGCCCTCAATTCAACCAATTGGGCTGACCCATCCTCATGACCTTCTAGAACCTGCCACTCAGATCCATCCTTCCAAGTAACAATGGCCTTCCCTGTTCTTCCCAAACAGTCAGTAAAGACGGTGGGTCCTTGCACTGGCTCCTGACTATTTTTGCACCGCAAAGAAATTTCTGTGAATTTTGCTGCTTGCTGCTTGTGGCTGGGCAGATGATAAGTGATCTGCCCAGAAAAGTTTTCCAGAGCTCTTTGCAGAGAAATACTGTTTGCAAAGCTCCAGTCAAATTCCTCCTGTAGTACCGGGAGAATGATCTTTGCAGGATCCGCACCCATCAATTATAAGCACTGTTGCCTGCATTTGATTATCAAATGAGCAATCAGCTCAAACAATGCGGTTGCCGTCTTCTGTGGCTGATGGGGCAGGAAGACCTGTTCCAAGGTGTGCAAGGGATCGGACCATTCATCATTCCATTGGCAAATGATACCTGTGGGATGCAAATCTGTAGTGGTGATGAAAACAGTGACATCAACACAGGGATCAATGCGATAAACTTGGTGAGCAGAAACAGCTCGATGAACCTCCTCCAGCACCTGACGTGCCTCAGGGGTCAATATGTGAGGCGACTTCAAATCAGAGTCTCCCTTTAACAAATCAAACAAAGGAGAGAGTTGTGTCGTGGTCAGTCCCAGATACGGACGCAACCAGGTGATGACACCCACCAATTTCTGGGCATCATTCAGTGCCTTCACCGGATGCACAAATTGGATCTCCTGGTGCTGAACCGTATGTTCCAAAATTTTGACCCCCACATATTTCCAAGGAGGTTGTTGCTGAACATTTTCTGGGGCCACTTGCAGCCCATGAGAGTGCAAAGCAGTGAGCAACTGAGGCTGTATCCTCAGCAACTCATCCTGGGTGGACGCAGCCACCAATATGTCATCCATATAGTGATAAAAATGAGCATCAGGAAACTGCTTGTGAACTCCAGACAAAGTTCGCGCCACATACCATATGGCTGGGGAATTGCGACAACCCTGAGGAAGAACCCTCCATTGATATCGCTGTGCGGGCTCAGCATTGTTAATAGCTGGCACCGGGAAGGCAAATTTTGGCCTGTCATCAGGATGCAAAGGAATTGTAAAAAACCAATCCTTCAGATCCACGATGAGGACTGGACAATCTGCGGGAAGCATGGTGGGTGATGGCAATCCAGCCTGCAACGTCCCCATGCTTTCCATCATGGCATTGACCTTTCAGAGGTCTTGTAACAACCTCCATTTCCCAGACTTCTTTTTGATGCAGAAGACAGGAGTGTTCCAGGGACTGGTAGAAGGCTCCAGATGGCCCTGGTCCAACTGCTCCTGAACCAAGTTACAAAGGGCGATTAGTTTGTCTTGAGGGAGGGGCCACTGGTTCTCCAAGACGGGTTTGTCCACCAGCCACTGTATAGGAGGCATAGGACACTCTGCACCCTTCATTACAGTGGCCCCATGCGCACTCCCCACATCCCTCCCCCAGACATTGGTACGAGCTTCAGTTGTGACATGAGGCCAAACCATGGCCGTCTGTCCCTCTGGGTTCGTGATCATCACAGGCCTCTAGTTGATGCAGCATTGTGCTGTTCCTGCCAACCCCGTGACAGACGTCTGCACCTGATCCAAGGGCCACTCTGGGGGCCAAGTGGCAAGGGAGAGAATCGTGATGTCCGCGCCAGTGTCAAGGAGCCGGCAGAGGCGGATCTCTGGCGGTGTCGCACCAGGGATGGACAGGGTACAGACCTTCTCACGACATTCTTTGGTCATGATCCAGTAAACCTGAGGTGGCCCAGTGGACCCAAAACCACCATCTCCTCGCAACCGGTTCTCTGCTCTGTGAACAGAAGACTTAAAAGGCACAAGTTGAGCAATTCTGGTCCCTTCAGGGATAGTGACAGGGGGTGGGTGTGGTAACCATAGCATAAATTTGTCCTGTAAAATCCTCATCAATGAGTCCTCCATGCACAATGATACCCTGAGAGATGGCACTAGATCTCCCCATGAGGAAAGCATTCATGCCGTCACCCACAGGACCAAAGGCATCCAGGGGAACCTTGTGCAATCCGCAAGAGTCTAAGACGACCATTGCTGCTGTGCAGACATCAAGACCTGCTGAGCTGCAGGTGCTGGCTATAAGCCGGCCAAGCAAACCTCCATCGGCTCCAGGGCTTGGAGAGAGGCTTGTGTCTAAGCAAGCATGTCTACCCCTTGCGCTCCACTTCCCATTTCCCGAGCTTGACAAAGGCTGACCATTAGCATGAACTGTCACCTTACAGACATCCGCGGTATGATTTGGCCTTCCACACTGACCACACAAAAACAAGGGAGTTGTCACCCTCTGTACTTTCTTTCTCTGTTTCTTGCTGGCTTGAGCATTCCCCTGATTTCGCTTCCTGCCCTGTGGCCAGTTCCAGGTCGGCTGCAGAGCAGTAGCCATGGCAGCCACCTTACAACCTGTGGTGCCTACCTTTGCACAGGCCTCAGCCATTTGCGATACAGAAGGATCCCCTGGTAAGGCCTCAATGATCTTCCTACATTCGGCATTACAATTACTTCTCCCAAGGTGTTTGAGCAAAAGCATCCTTGCAGTCAGATCCTCCACCCGCCTCTCCACAGAGGCAGTCAGCCTCCTTGTAAATCACAGAAAGGGTTCCTCAGCCCCCTGGACAACAGTCACAAAAGGCTCATTTGGAGCAGTCATTGCTATGGTTTGAACCAACACTGCCATGCCCGTTTCTTGGCACTGCACTAACGTAAGAGGGTCAAGGGCAATCTGCCTATTAAGATCAGCAAAATTGCCTGTACCCAGCAGCCCATCCATTCCAATCACATGCCTGGGATCTCTCTGACCCAACGTGGTATTCTGCGCCACGACTCTGCATGCCAGCTGAGTCCATTTGGACTCAAAGATGTCATATTCAACAGCCTGAAAAAGAATGCAAGCCAAACACCGGATATCATAGGGTGGCAGTGTATCAGCATTAAAAACTCGAAGCACCTGCATGACTTCACTAGACCCCAGCCCATATTTACCAACCCTATCACGGAGATCCATTAGGGCTTTCCACGATAAAGCTTGATGGGTGTTATTAGCTGCACCCCGAATCACAGGGAACACCTGATAACCTCCTGGGAAGGCGTCCACACCTGCTACGTCCTGTCCCATGGACTCCACAGGGACAGGAGCAGATGCCTGACTGGGAGGCACCTCGACCCCATCTGCAGCACCAGCAGGGCTAGAAAATCCATCTCCGCCCTCCAGGGGGCGCTGTGCCAAGTCACAGTCGCTCATCTCCTCGGCTTTGGCCTTCACGTCCCGCCAAAACCTCGTATGAGCACTCGGACATACAGTCACCTGACATGGGGGTAAAGTCCACAAACCAGCTGAAGAAGACCCACCAGCCCGGGGCCCTCTGCCCCGGGGAGGCACCGGCCTCATGGCGGCCGTGTCTCCGCCTGCGCCAAAGGTGAACACCGCAGAGCCTGCATTTGCCGCTGCCCCGGCACTCGTGGGAGGCGACGGCGGCGGGGCCGAATCAGCCGCGGATCCCGGCCGTCACCGCACCTAGCGGAGTTCCGCCTGTGACGCGGAAACCCACTGCGGGCGCCGCACGCTCCACGCGCGGCGGGACGGACGCCCCGCCCACTGGGACCGGGTCCGAAAGAAAGTCAATCAGTACCCCGCCTTCCGGGGCTTGCACCGCCTGTGCGGGTGCGGCGGCTGGCGCAGAGCCAGGCGCGGCGGCTCCCGACTCCACCGCTGCTTCAAGGGGCTATTTCGTGGCAATGCCACAATGTGGGCATTGAGTCGTGACAGCATTGGGCTCCAACAGAGGCGCGGGCCGAGCCAGCGCCTCCCTACACCCCCCCAGCGCTGGGAAGGCACAGAGGGAGGGCAGCCCCCCCCACACACACACTTCCGCCTCCTGGGCGCAGGGAGGGGCGGGGTCGGCACAGCCGACTCCACGGGACCCCCAGGCGCCCGCAGGCCCCCGCCCACCTGCCGGTCGGCCAGGACCAGCTGGCCGGGAGCCCCATCTACCCCCGGGGAACCGAACCCGCTGCCCGAGACGGGATGGAGACGACCTCCAATGCAGCGGCCTGGGAGGGCTCCGCCATGTATCCGAACTCGAAATCCACCTCGGCTTCCGAGAGAGGCTCTTCCTCCCCCTCAGTCTCAGCGTCCAAGCTGGAAAGCTTTCCAGGAGAATGGCAGGCACTCACGGGAGCCTTTGAGCTTCCATAGCTTCTTAAGACATTGTCACACTGTTTCCAACACATCACCAACTCCATCACGTCTCCACCGTAGCCTGCAGGCAAAATCTGGAGCAAGAAATCACCCAACTGGCTCCAACTGTACCTAGAAATAGCTTTCTCAGCAATAGGAAAGAAGCAGTGGTCCTTTCCATAAAAATACAAACGCTGAAAGTCATCCCCAGAAACGGAAGCCTGCTTCTGCTCCAGCAAGTTTTGCCAAAGGTCCAAGACCAAAATATCATCCGCTGACGATCCAGAGACTATCATTTTTGCAAAGGCTACAGACAAATCCACGTTACCTCAGAGAGGGGCTCACAGCACCTTACCACGATCCACAGACTGCATTTCCATTCGAGGTCACCAGACGTCGCCAGACGGACACGAAAAAACCACCCTCACGCTGTCAGGTTGTGCGAGCAAAAGAAGGAAGTTTATTTTGGGATTAGGGTTTAAATAGTTTTTGGAGTTTGATCAGTGATTGGGCCATGAGGTTGACACCTCTCTGACCCCACTGGTCAAACTAGAAGTCCATCAATTTGTCCTTCCCCCAGGAAGGAATGCACAGTTTTTTCAAAACATCACTTTTTGTTTATGTTACAATGCGTGAGAACTCCCGTACAAAAATGTAAAACATCTGAAGGCTGAAAAAATCAGGGTGACAGTTGCTGAAGAGACAGGGCTTTGTCACCAATGACAACAAAGTAGGTTTGGATATCAGGCTGATCAAGAGCAGCCCTCTTCAAGCGGGGCTCCCACAGCCCTTGCTGCAGCTGCCTGCTGTGTCTGAGGGCAGGGCTGTGTGCTGGTGTCCCTGGGAGCAGAAGCAGTGTCAGCATCCCCCTGGCAAGCCCCTGCCCTTCTCAGCCTGCCCCACACTGCAGTTCAGCCCTGGCTGGGGGGCCATCAATGGCTCCAACCCCAGGGTATGGGGCAGGGCTTGGGGGCAGCTCCCCTCCCACTGGGGTTGGGTTGTTTTGAGGAAGGCTGTCTGCATGGCTTGACAGGGCTTGGGGGATTCTCCCCTCGTCCCTCCACAGGTGCTTTTGCACTGTGAAAGGGTTCAACAGGCAGTACCTAACGAGGATCAAGCTGCAGTCAGAACAATTCTTGAGGCAGCAAGAGATAGGCAAAGCGTTGTGTTCAGGGGCACAGGACAGTGGTGCCCAGGGCTAGGACCTTCATTGCGGGGGACAAATGCAGAAGAGAGGAGGGGTGTGCTGCTGGGCTGGGCTCTGCAGTGAGGAAAGGACTCCACAGCTGGGAGCTGAGCCAGCACAGGGCACTGAGCTGGGCACGGGCAGCAGGGCCATGTGCAGACACACACAGTGCTGAGGGAAGCCCTTCTCTCCTGCCCGCACGGCCTGGCTGAAGCAGAGTGCTGGCCTGGGCCCGTGGGAAGCCTCAGCACACAGGGGCTGAGCAACGTGAGCCACAACCTGGTGTTACCATTCAGGAAGGGCTTCTGCCACCTCTGGACAAATTAAAGGACAGTCCCAAACTGTTATAAATGAATAAAGTTTGAATCTTGGGGGTATAAAACAGTTAACTGAAATGTTAAGTTGATATGTGTTATTAAGTGAGTTAATGAATTAATACACTTAATTGATTAATGTAACAAGTTATAATTAGTGGGGTAAGGAATTAGACATATAGTGGTATAGGTGTGTGAGCTGGTCACTGGGAGGAGGGACGAGGATGCCTTATTGGACTGACTGACAGCAAACTTTCTGGAAAGATTACATCATGAAGCTGGAGCAGAAGTTGAACTGGGATTGGAGAATGGACCACCCAATGAGAGAGAGAATTCTGAGAATGATTGGCCCAGGATGAACCCTGGTATAGACCAATCAAAGACTGGGAAATTGACCAATCAGCGTCCGGATCCTGAGCGCTCCAATCAAACAAACTGAGAGACTTTAAAAGGCCTTGGGTGGCCAGAGCCCGGCCTTTTTCTGTGGGACTGGTCTCTCTGTAAGACTTGTCTCCTAGGAAACACCCTGTGCAGCTGCAGCTGGCACAGTTGCTTTTTCTCTGAGTTGTTGCAGGGGTCCTGAGCTTACCTTGGGACTCGGGTTCCTTGGCTGTTCTCCTTTTCAATAAACAGGCTCAATTTTTCTTTAAGTTAATTAGCCTCCTTTTCTTTTTTTCTTCACGTTAATTTTTTTTTTTTTATTCTGAGCCATGTTAATAACAAAACTGCTGGGAAACACTGACACTTCCTGCCGGAGGAAGCAGCAGCTGCAGCCTCAAAAGCCTTCTAACCTACCCCCGCCCAAGAGGCAAAAATCAGAGGCATGCAGAAAAGGGAGAGCAGCTTTGGACAAGGGCCATACTTAATTCAGAGCTGAGCTGGGCCAGAAGGATGCCAGCATTGCTACTGACTCCCAGAGGAAATCAGAAGGCACTGCCAATGGCCCGTTGAATGCTGTGTTTGAGCAACTAATTCCAGCAGAAGCCAAGAAGCTTGAAGAGCTGGTTGAGACTGTGGTGCACAGAATGTTGGAAAGGCTGAAGATTCCTGGGAATCAATCAGCATGTCAGCTTTCTACAGAGGGCTGCCCGGGGAATCAGAGGAAGACTTCTAGGCAGTTGCCTGAGAGTAGAACTCTTGGATACTTCTCTAGATCACTGTCAGAAGATGGAAGTGATAGCGAAAGAGGTAGTAGCAACAGTGTTGGAGATCTTGGGGGACCATATGGCATCCAGCACATCCAAAGCGGCTGAGACGGGGGTAGCAGCCAGGTGGGAGGAGTTGCCTCTTGCTGGAAGAAGCACCCAAGCAGACAAATCCAAGGACACTGAAACAGCCACTGCAGACAGAGCACTTTCACAGAGTTCCCTTGAAACACTCACCAGAGAAGTTGTTAAGAGTGTTCACTGCACCTTGGAATCCTCTGTAACTTCTCAGTTTGAGCAAGACACTAGCTGTGAGTACACTGAAATCCTGAAGCTTCCTGGGGGAGATGTCTCCAACAGACAACTGCAGCCATCCCAGACACTTCCAAGGCAGGGCATGGAAACAGGACAAGGATTCCCCAGAGCATCTGAACAGCAGAGCCTGAAAGCAATGTTGCCTGCCCCTGCAGAAGGGGCTGGGTGTGCCACAACCATGGAGCCTGAGGACTGTACAATGGTGAAGGAGAATTTGGAAAGAAAAATGAACCTAGAGTCAATAGCCTTAGCCAACACTCTGGATATAAGGACCATGTCAAATCGGATTGCTAACTCAATATTAGAGCAGATGAGTCAACCTGGGCCTGCCCCAGCCTCCAAGGAGAATTTTCAAGGGTCCGTTGCAAACCCACCCACATCCCAAGGTGGAATGGAGAGCTGTGTAGCTGAGGGCACTCTCCCTGCCATGGACCCATAGCCTTACCAACAGCCCATCCCTCCAGCCCAGGCCAGAGCACAGCACAGAGCAGAGCGCGCAAAGCTCTTCTGAGGGAAGTGAGGTGTGTGACTGGAAAGCTGAAGAGCCCTCAGTAAAATCAGATCACCATCCTTGTGATGGCAATAGTGAGTTTATTTCCTTGTTTGTGATTCCTTCAAGCTAGACTGTACTGTCTCTGGGCATTTTCCCTACTGTAACCTGTCCTATCTTCCCTTCTTCAACCTCTGTCATGGTGAGACCCAATTTTATAGGGAATTCGAGGTAGGGAAGCAAGGAGTCACCAGCAATTTTGTCTTGTTTAGCAAGCTTTGCTGTTGAGTGAGTAGAAGGATTGGTTTGGACCTTCTCTGCTTTCTCTGGAAATGAGTTCAGGTGTCACCTGTAAAGCCTTCATTTTTGCTCAGCACGAGCAGAATTATACACTCCACAGGACTCACTGTCAGGGAGCAGCAGGAGCTTGTGACAGGACAGGTGAGGGGGAACCAAGCTGGCAGGGCACTGCCCTATCCAGCACAGGATAGGACAGTGATAAATGGGAGCAAAGCAGGGACAGTGATAGTGACCAGATGAACACTGGAAAATCCTACAGTGATGAGGCAGGTCAGGGGAGAAAGTCAGTGTGTGGGCTTGGACCAGGATCCCCATCATCACAGAAGTAGCTGACCCAGCTCAGGCAGAGGTCCAAGGGCAAAGGTCTGCAATTAGGCAACATTCCTGAGAAACAGGAAGTTCCTAGTGAGGTGTCCTTCAGCTACTTCCCCTCAAGGGCCTGGCTGTAGTGGTGCTATTGGGGAGCTGGCCCCAAGCTTAGCAGCTCTGCTTCTGACACTGCCTGTTGCTGGCTCACAGCCCCACATCCCAACAGTCACACTCATGGCAGGGCAATGCACTCAAGGAACAGCTCCAGTGAGCAGTTGTTATAACCAAGGCCTCTGTGCCTGGCTGGAGCAATTCCCTGCCTTAGACCCTTCACTCCTCCCTGCCTGGCCAGTCTGGGGCCTGCACGGCAGTGGGAAGGGGGGGGTCTGTGCCTACAGGGTCTTCTCCAGCACCTAGACCTCTGCCAGAGCCCTCAGCTGCCTCAATACAGCCCCCATGGGGGCCCTGCAGTCTGCACGGCTGCTGCAGCATCAGGCTCTGGGGCAGGAGGATTACAGATTCATCTGGACATGGTCCTCACCCTCCACACCAATGTGCAGCAGGCCAGAGATGAGTTTTGTGTCCAGCTCTCCCCACTGTGCTTCACCCTGTTTGTACTTGTTTTTGTCAGAATGCTGCTGGAGGTCCCACAGTTCTAGCTGACCTCCAGGCTGCTCCTAAGGTGCACACAAGGATGGGAGCTGAGTGACTCACCAGGTCAGTGTGCCATCATCACAGCAGGATTCCATAGCTGGATACTTTCTACTTTGGGACAGTTTCTCACCCCTTCTTTGTTGACCAGAGCACCCCAGACCAGAGGCTGGGAACTGGCTACAAATCTCCAGGGAAGGGTGCCCACCCTGAGCTTGTGCCCTTAGCCACAGCAAGCACAACTCCATCCAGGACGTGGCTCAGAGGGACACACAGACAAGCAGACATTTCTACATCACTGCACACAGACATCCCTGTAATTTAGCTGGGAGAAGGGAGAAGGCTGTAGATTCTTCACCCTCTCATTCTTTACGGGGCTGTCCACTTGCAGATGAGGCTCTACAGGCGTTTCTGTGGTCCCTGGAGTTATAGGGTCTGGCTGACACGCCGTGAGAGCAAGGAGGTTAACGCCCACCAGGGGACACCCTAGCTCAGTATTTGAGGACTGTTTGCAGTTGCAGTGCTCTCGTCTTCCCCAACAGGCACCAAGGTGATATTGTTTCAGGGAAACTGAGGCAATCCATCAGCTGACTGAAAAGGAAGGGCCCCACTATTGCACACCCTCTACATCCCTCACAACCCACCCTGTCTCCTGCCTCACTTGTGATCTGAACAAAAGACCAGACATGGCACCATGGGATAGAGGAAATGTGTCTGCAAGCAGAGATAAACTGACATAACCCACTAATTCTCCTTTGGGAGAAGCTGCAGCTTTTAAGAGCAGCTTTGAGCTTCTGAACACCTTCATGGCTTCGGGCCTCGATTCCTGTCAGCATCCACCCCTGACAGCAGAGGTCACAGAGTCCTCCAGTCCTCAGACACCAGCTCCCTTTATGGTACCAGTAAGCACTCACTAAGCACTTCAGACAAAATGGATAGTTTACATGGTGAGACAGAGGAAGGTCTAGGTAGAGGTTGGGGTAGGAGACGCAGGTTCAGATATTTGTGGCCTGGACAGAGTCCTCGGCTGGTGTCCCCTGCTTTGGAAGAAATAGCTGAGCTGATGAGTGACTCCATGTGTCCCAAAATTTTCAGGCATGGCTATCTGTAAGCACTCAATGCTGGCCAGGTCCCTATGTTGAATGCCCATGCTCCTTCCTATTCCCTTGTCATCGGATGACAAATGCCTAAGCTGGTTTCCCCAGCCCGCTGCACCCACACCCAGTCCTCTTCACCATTTATCATGGCTGGCAAATGGTGTAGGACAACAGGAGCTCTAAAAGCAGCAACTTCAGCAGCTAATTCAACTTTTCCCATCTTATTTTTGGTGGGTGTTCCGCAGACAGTCCATGGGTGTGCCAGAGCCAGAGCCCTGCTCCACAGAGCCCTGGCTTGGCACTGTCTCCATGGGCCAGTTCTGCTGAACCTGCCAGTATTGCACCCACACCAAAGCAGCACTGGGGCAGCATCAGAACATGGAGCCTCTTATCTCCGCCTCCTGCCAGTGCTGCAGGGCTCCTGAAGCAGACCTGCCAGTTCCTCTGGTCTCTGCCTTCCCACAGGGCTGATTTAGTGCAAAGCTCCATGTAAGGACTGGACTAAAAACCTACACGAGAACTATGCTAAAAACTGGCCTCTTGTTACCTAGGAGCTTTGAGGAGGTGGCAGAACCCTTGTGCATCTCCGGTTTGAGAAAGAAATGGACTACCTCTAGTGGACAAAGGCAGGAAGACCCTTCACTTTTGCAAGGGGAGGAGAGACAGCAGGGAACTTCTCTATACCAGGAGGGGTGGCCTTGTGGTTGCTCTGTCCTGTAAAACATCAGACAGCTGTCAAAGCTAAGCCCTCTCTCCATCTCAAGCTGACCCTACAGACAAGTCCAAAATCTACCTGTGATCCCCAACATCTGCACAAGCTTTTCAGAAGCTGAAGTGGCAAGTGGGCAGCAGGCTTGAGGGCACGGTGTCTATCAGCTGCCATGAGCAGAATTGCTTTTACCATTTCCATTCATAGGCATAGCAAAAAGCTCTCGCAAAGCTCTGTAAAAAGGAGACTCAAACCAGCCAGAAATCCAACAGCACCAGCAAGAGCACCTGGCACTGCAGGAGTGCTGGCCCCATTGGGACACATTACTCTCTCCAGGTCATGGACAAGCCACTGGTGCCTCCTCTCAAGGAGCTGTGTCCCAGCCGCCCTCCAGCACCAGGTCTGACTGCATTGTTCATGGAAGCCCAGAACATACCCCAAGCTTGTTCTAAACCCAGCTGCTGCTCTGGCCATCACTTCTTTAAGTGATCCAGGTGTCAGGCCACGGTGACTGCAGGAGTGAGCCTGAGCTGAAGCATTTGGTTTGTGGCCTTTTCTGATGTGGCAAAAATCAGCTCATTTCACAGAAAAGCTTTGGGGAACACTCAGAAATTGGGCTGCAGACATCCCCCTAGGAAAGGGCTGTGTGAGGTTACAATGTTCCTGGTCTTCCTTCTGCGCTCACTTGTCCTATAGCCCACCTACAACCCTTCTGCCAGCCAGACTGGTGGGAAGACCCAGTGATACGGCCAGCACACGTGATGCTAAACTGCTGGAGTGACAGAGCAGCCCTCACTGCCTTTGTCTGAAGCGCATCAGCTTTTCCTAGTCTGACTGGACAATGACCACCCCCAGAGCACCAGTAACACGAGCCAGAGCCTGGGCTCAATCCTGTGTGGCTGAAGTAGCACAGCCGGCACCTGCCCTGCAGCTTCACCACGCTGTGAAACCAGCATCAGTCTCGAGCATCAACAGACTGCTCCAAGTGGTTCCTTGGACTACTAGTGGAGGAAGATGAGAGAATGCTCCAGTCTGAACATAAAAATGTCCCCATCAGGTCAGCCTAACAGCCCAATTATTCACATCTCCATCAGCAGTGACCCCACAGGCGACCATGCAGAGGATACCTGTGTGGCCACCTCCTGCAGTCCACCTGAGCATTCCCAGCTGCTGGATGAGGGACATAAGCAGAATATCCCTCTTACCCTCCAACTGCCCATAAACTTCTCTCATACCTTTATGACCCTGAAAGGCTCCAGAAGATATGTGGAAACCAGTATTGTCTTTTACCTGTTTCAACCCATTCTCTTCCAAGATTAATTGAGTGTCCTTTGGTAGCTGCCTGAGAATTAAGAACAACAGAACCAGCCCAGAGCATGGCTTACAAGTGCTTACTTCATGCTGATTCTCAAATCTTACTCAAGAGCACTGACATTCAGGGTGAAATGTGTAGCCCCACGCAGATCTAATCATGCTGCACAAATTCACAAAAAAGACAATTCATGAAAGAGCCATGGAGATTGTATTTATTACTATTAGAGGAAAGGCTACTTTACTGATTGCTATTTACAAATCTGTTGGCAAAGACAATAATATCCAGTGTCCTTTATGAGCATATTTTACAACCCCGGCCAGAAGCACTCACTTTTATTAGCAGCAAATGCCTATGGTTTGCAAACTATGACTGCCAAGCTGAGTGCAAGGAGTAACATGGATCACCTCTGCAGTGGCTGCAGGCAAAACCTGACACAGACACAGGCACCTGCAGCCCAAAGAGGAAGGCAGATGTGACATGGCTGCTCCAGCCCTTGGCAGGGAACAGGACAGCCTGAGCCTGTTCAGCAATTCAAATCTCAGGACAGCATGTCAGAGCTGGTAACCTCTGCCCTTCTCTACACTTCTGGGGCAGTAGCTTTGCATCTGAAGAACAAGTTGTTCAGCACTGCAGAAGGACAGAGCAAGCTGAGTGGCATCGAAGCATGGGGATCGGTGTGTACATGAAACAGATGCTGGCACATTTCATGGGCAAGTCTGACAGAGCTAATCTTGACAAGAGAGCAAGATTTCCTGGCCCACAGGACTACAGAATCATCTGTACAAGGAAGCTTTATTCAGCCTGGCACAAACTGAATTCTTGCTCAGGAGTTCATTCAAACTCATCTGAACATAGGCTCTGGGAACCCTCTCAGACAGAGCCCCAAGCAAGCCAACAGGCTTGGGGTTCTCTTTGCACATGACACCTCATGCCCACACTGGTACTGATTCAGGCATCAGCTCTAAACCTCATTGTTGGCAGGGCTCAGCTCCCCACTACACTCTGTAGAGGATGATCCCAGGTCCCCACTGGAAAAGGAGGGGGATGCAGAAACACAAATGTAACCTTGCATGATACTAACAGGTTTAGTTAGCACTGAATCAATAATCCCAAAACACACCTTTTTGCAGCAGACCTGCCTCCAGCAAGGAAAACACCTCATGGGAAGAGCACAGGTACCACCGTTATACAGGAAGTACCAGCATTTTTCAAGCACACAGGACGGCTGCTGCTCTGTCTGGGAGGGCGTACCTGAGTGCAGGAGCACTTCTGACTGTTGGGGGCTTTCTTTAGACCTGGGCTGAGTCAGAAGCATGGGTCAAACTGGTATTCCTGGCAGAGTGGTCTGAGAAGGATGTGGTACCAGGAAGGGAGCTGGAACTGTGAAGGCTGCTCTCAGCGTGGGCTCAGGTGCTCCTCAGCAAAGCTGGTGTCAGCTCATGCTGTCTCTAGCAAAAAGGAGCTGCAAGACCACTGGGGTCACTGCTCCAGAAGATATGGCCCTCATTAAGAGGATGCCAAAGTGGCTGTTTACCTGTTTGTTGCCAGGTGTGTGGGCTTCCTGTTGCGCCCTGCACCATGGTGTGGGTGGGTACCCAGGACAGGGGTGGTCTCACATGCTGCTGCACAGCTCTACAGTTCTCGAACCTCCACACTTTCACAGCCCTCTACCAACAGCATTGTGGAATGTCAGAACAACCCTGACACCTCCAGCCAACAGTCTGCAGAGGTGAACCAGGCTGCCCTGACATTAGTAGCAGGATTATTCCTGATGAAGCAGCATCTTCCCTACGACCAGCTCATGCCACAGCACAGGAGCGCTATTCTCCTACCTCAAGCCAACTCTGCCTCCAGAGGGAAAATGGAGAGTCTCACTACCCCATGTAGCAGTTCCTCACACGTCACAACCCTTTCACTGAGCAACCGATCTTGTGGCTCTCAGGAAGAGGATTGCCCCTCTCTGACACACATTGAAAAGCCAGGAACTGCTAAACCTGACCTAGCATGTCCAAGGATTTCCTGGTGCTGATAGAACCAAGCCTTCCAGAAATGTCCAGTCCTCTTGGTCACATATTGGGAGATGCTCAAGGGCTAACCCAGGGCGTGACAACAGCAATGACAATGGAAGAAATCTACGTGGAGAGAAGACTTAAGATATCTACCAAGTCCTCAGAGCAACATTTTCCTCCCTGGGGCCAGTGGCTCAAACCAGCCCTTTGATGAAGCTCGTGTCCAAGTGCACTATCAGCATGCGGAGAAAAGACATTTCTTTGCGTGTGTTCTCAAAGATAATGCGAGGGTCGTCGGACTGGCAGCGCAGGCAGTTGGGGGCCATCACCATGGCCAGGTTATTCACATCCATCTTTGTTCTGCCCACATTTGATGGCTGAGCAAAGATCTGCAGATAGCAAGAACACATTCAGATGGAGGGAAAAGGGGAAGAAAAGTCCAAAAACGTGGCCCAAGAAAAGGGGCAAGGAGAGCAGACATAAAGCCTGCCTTAAGGATAGTGCCCCAAGTGCCACACATCCACAGGGAAGAGCTCCTGGCCCCAGTGCAGGACTGTGGGGGCTGCCTACCTGCAGGAAGTGTATGAGGTAACACAGCACCAGTCTGTTGAGCTCCGGCAAAAGCTGCACCACAGCCACGGCAGCGTCAGGGTTCTCATAGTTGCTGATACACTCTTTGTAGAACTGCTGTGGGATCACAGGCTCCTCCAGCTCCCGATACCAGAGCTTGAGGAGAGAAGCTGAGCAGAAAGCAGGTGCATGAGAACAGCTCTGGTCACTTCCCCATCCCCTTCAGGGGCAAACTTGACAGTGAGAGAGATGGCAGAGAAGGGATTTCTGTGCTTGTGCTGCTTCACCTTAATTCAGTCTTGGATCTGAAATGCTCAGGCACCCAAACTGACCAGTTAGTGGGAAATACTGGCTGCTACCTACCTGCTCCTGCTGGAAGCAGCTCTGGGGCTGCCCAAAGAAGAGGGCAATGAGACCTGAAGGACTCTCACCACTCTGCCCAGCTTGCACAGCCTTACTGTATCAGAGGCAGAGGTTCCTCCCCACTCCCAGTGTTTCCTCTATGGGCAGTGTTTGGAAAGGCAGTGAAAAAACAGAGAACAAAATCCCAGTCAGTGCAGACAGCCTGTGTACAGATTTCCAAGCAGCAGCACACCCACTGAGCTGCTCCTGTACCTGCTCCTCTGCACTGCACCATGGCTGAGACTGCAACAACACACCTGCCACATTCCTGTACCTGGTATGTTGGGGTCACTGAGACCATTCGGGATTTTCCACTGATCCACCTGCAATTTCAATGCATTGACTTCATCTATGTCACCAGGTATCCTGCAGAGACACAGAAAAGGTCCTTTTGAGAGTAAGCCAGGCAATGTGCTTGGTGGGGCAGCTGGCCAGCAAGGTATGGCTCTGAAGCTGCTTCTGGGGCCTCAGGGAGAAGAGAGCAGGGACAAGGCCTCCGGCACCAGTGGCAGCTACAGCAGCAGTTCCTAGGGGGTGCCTATTTTTATACACCATCTTGAAGTGAGAGTTCCCACTAGCTCAAATACCAACTATTGCTGTCCTCAGGAGTGATTATTTTCTATAACCAGGCTTCTTTGGGGCATATCCAGACCAAAGATGAGCAGCATCTCTGGCTACTTTTATACACACACACACACACACGCACACGCACATGCACACGCACACACATATATATACCTATCTATCAAAAAATTTACCCTCATACAGCAAAGTTGAGCCTTTTAATGGCTATCTCAAATCAAGTTTAGCTACTGAAAAACTAATTCAAATCTTAAATGCAAAACAAAACCACACACAAAGAAAACAACAAAAAAACCCCAAACCCAAAACAGAATCCCTTGTGTTCACTACACAGATTCTGTGTCTCTCTTGACTCCTTGTGTCTTGTACAATACCAGGGCTGATGTGCTGCATTAGATGAGGTGCTCTGCCAGGACGCCGGAGCTCCTCCCTCCCCTACAGTGGCCAACCACCATTGCCAATTCAAATCACCAGGCCAATTCAAATCTGATGAAAGCTCATTGCTGTGCCTGGGGATGAGCTGTCCCCAGACAGCTTAACTGATGTAACTACGTAAGTCATAAGTAATAAGTTAACATGACTTAACTGATGCAGTTAAGTCATATCTGCACCAGTCCCCTCTGTGCTAACATATGCAAACTGGCTAATGCTATTTCAAGAGGTGATTCCTGAACCTGGGGAAAGTCAGATTTTGTCCAGCCCACAGCAAAGTGCTTCCTAGGGAAGAGCTAGCATGTGGAAGTCAATCTTGACTTCGTGGCTTTGAGGACTGACATGAGGGTGGCTCAAAAGTAGCACAGCACCCTAAAAGCTCACCTGAAAATCCCCTCAGTCTGTTCCCCTCCCAGGGCCAGGACCTGCTGTGATAGCTGTGTCTGCACCCAGGGCAGCTTGTTCCCTGGGTACATGTCCTGCTGCCGCAGCATGATTTCCTCCAGGGAGCTGCCGAAGAGTGATGGCGTGAGGATGGCCTTCCTGGCGTGCATTATCTCTTCCACTGTTGGTTTTCGGAGGCCCTGAGGATGGAGAAAAGCTTAGTGCAGCAATGGCACAGCCAGCCCACAGAGAGTGACCTGGGGATGGGGACAGTTGGTCACCAGGACAGAGAAGGCTGACCCTGCATGTGGTCACCTCATCAGCCTCCTGGCAGCATGGTTCTTGTTCTGCTGCCTAAAATCAGGGGTGGTTCATCAGGCCCAAGAGGAGCAGAGGAGACCATTTTGGAGAATCTGGGCTGGTTTTGCAGCAATTCTGTTGCCGTGTTTTGCACAGCAAGGGGACAGCTGCAGCTCCACCTGCTGCAGAAGGCAGTATGGAGTGGAGTCCAGCCCAGCCCAGCCCTGCCCTGGTTGTGGTGAGGTCAGCAGAGGGCACCTATACCCCAGCCCAGCATCAGGTGAGTTCTTAGCTGCTGAACAGGTGAAAAACAGTCCTTTGGAGATGGGAATTCAGGTATTTCCAACTCCAGGGAAAGCTTTGCTCTCAAAGGTGCTAAAACCTGAAAACTGGGCATTGGTACTTGTTGCTTCTGACACATATCAACACTTGAAAGGGGTTTTGAATGTCCTGTGGCAGCAGTTCAGAAAAGCACAGAGCTGTTGCAGGGGTGACAGGCTGCTCAGCATGGTGGCTTTCAGCAGTGATCCTGTGGCCAAGTGGGGAACACAACAGGAGGAAGCTCCCACTGAGCCATCTGAGGGTCAAGTAGCCAGGGCTGAAGTTGTGTGCAATGTGTGTTTGGAGGTTTACTGTCCTGCCCCTGCCAGGATGCCAGAAGCCTTCACCTCTCTCAATTATTTCAGCTAATTTGTTCACTACACAAAGTTCAGATGGCAGGAAGGCCCCAGAGAAATTGCCAAAAAAACCCCCACCCCGATGACCAGATCTGGTTCAGGGACCTAGAACTGACAGGCTGAGGCCATCTACCAGCTTTCATGGCCACATACAGAACTGTGCAGAGGGAGGAGAGGAGGATTTTCAGATAACACAGAGCACAGACTTCCCTCTGCACCAGCCATCTCTGCTGTATGACTGTTTGAACTGGGAATGAACAACTGCAGTGAACCAGATGCATGAACGAGCCCATATAAGCTCTCAGTGCAAAGGGAGACTCTTCCCTCACCTGAAAAAACAAAATTATGGGTATTCTCCACACAGACAGCTCCCTTTCCCCTGGAGACAAGTAAGTGTTGGGTTTGTTTTTGTCCCTGAGGCCAGGAAGCAGCCAGCCATGCAGATGCCTGCACAGCAGGCACTGCTGTCTGCCAGGAGGATGGCAGGATGTGGAGAGCAGTCCTCTCCCACACATTCATGGGGAGATGTAGTCCAAGCAAGCCTCCCTCACTCACTTTACCTCCATTTCCCATCACTGAATCAATGGTAACCACCAGAGTCCCCCAGGCAGCCCCCAGGCCCTGCAGCCAGGGCAGCTGCTCACCTTTTTGCCTCCAGTGATGGCCACTTTCTGCAGTTTCCGATAGCAGTACTTGGCATAGGTGCTAATGGGCAGACCTGGTGAGAAAGAGGAAATGAGTGGTCAGCCCACAGCACCATGCACCCCCACACTGAAGCCCTTCAGAGAGCTCCAGCACATTAGCTCATTCTGGCACAAGCAACCCCATCAATGCACAGCCCACTGCAGCAGGGCAGGACTGCCAAAACGCACATTGAGCACCCTGAAGCCTCCCAGTCCCATGCCAGGCAGTGTCAGTGTGAGCCAGTGCTCAGGCTTAGAAAGATTCATCTCCTGAGTGAAGGCTCATAGCTCTGCACCTCCCATCCCTGCTCCTGCAGATCTCCACCCCTCACACCTGGAGTGCACCTGCCCCATCCTGACTCCACGCATGGCACCCATTCAGCATTCGCAGCCTGGGCACACACACATGCCTGGGTCCTTGCTTGGTGGGCACAGCCAGGGTTAAGTGCCTCATGGACATAGGGCCAGGTAATTACATCCTGCCAGAGCACAGTCAGAGAGCACAGAGTCAGCCTTCTGTCAGAGAAGGTTTCAGAGTGTTTTAAACCAATTGGTTATTATTCCGAGAACTTCAGTTGCTTTGCTAGTGAGAGAGGAGCAGCAGAGAAAGCTGTGTGGGGACAGAGAGGCAGCACCAACAGTGCCCTCAGGACACAAGAAGAGGCGTGGGGAGGTGATGGGATCTTATCTTCCCAAAGACCTGCAGAAGGCTTCCTCACGTTCCTGCCTGCAGCCTTCTCCCAAGCTTGTACCATGCAGCTCAGGCATGCTCTGCGAGACAAGGAAAATAGGACACACTAAAGCTTGGGAACTGCATCTCAAAATCTGCTGCCCTCCAAAAGAGTACCTGCTCTGCTTGTGCTTGGCTCAGTGAACTCTGGAGCCAAGTGCAGCCATAATTCACAGAGCTAAAATTTCCCTGTGACACCAAGAGAAATGTTTGCAGTGACAGAGGAGCACTGATTGCTGAGAGAGTTTTTCCAAAACCACTGGTCTTTTGTTCTTGTTCAAGTAAAACCCAAAACTGCTCAATGAAAGCAGTGAATAGAACTGCCCTGATTCCTTGCCAGGCCCAAAGCTTGCAGCACAGTTCAAATACTTGTGGCTGTGAAAGTCTACAATCTGGTCAGATGCTGTACATTTCACATCAGCCTTTCACACACCCTATAGCTTAGGTACGCTGGCTGGGAGCTTGGAGGTCTTCAAATCCTCTCAATGCAGAGGGGGACAAATTCTTCACAGCAGAACAATTTCCAGAGGTGGGAGATGTGTTGTCGTCTCAGCCAGCAGATAAGCCACAGTTCTTGGCTCCTCTCAATCAAACAAGCACCTCCTGCCTCCATTAATCTGCCTCACAATTGGAGCAGAGCCGCTCCACACCACTGGAGCCACGCCAGAGGAGGTAAAACAGCACTCCCATCTCCCACAGGCAATGGGAAGGAAAGCCAGTTTTAGGAATTTCTCTCTAGCAAATATCTAAAGCAATATATTCACTGTAAGGAAAAATCCTGCTACTCCTAGGCATGATTTACAATGGGAATATCTAAGGATTAAAAGGAAACAAACCAAATAAGCTGCCCTGTGATGCTTCATTATCCCAGGTTACAATTTCTGCTGTCCAATGTGAGACACACCCCAAAGCGAGGTGTCCCCTTTCTCAGAGGGGAAGGGAAAGAAGATGGACTGTGTCTCTGCATCCCAGCAGTTTTGCAGGAGACAGCACATTCAAAACTAATAATAAGAAATACTTTTTCACACTGTGATTAGACAATGAAACACATAATCACCCTAAAAGCTTAACAATGTTTGCAAAAGGAACCGCTGTGTTGCAGATTATGCATGGTTGATGCATGGGCAGCAGTCAGACACATTAGCTTGAAGCCTGTTTTGTACTTTCCCAGGAAGCTCCCCAGTCCCAGGAAAAGCCTAAAACCTACATCCAGCACCTTCCGCAGTGAGGCCTCCTGGTCCCATGACAACCATGCTGCAGCCTCTGACCCAGTGGGGCCTGTTCGGGTCACACATGAAGTTGACCAAATTTGAAGCAACTGAAAAATAAACTTGCTGCATGCACAAGAGGATGGAGGAGTTACTGCCCATAGACCTGAATGGCCAAAAAAGATGCAGGAGCCCTGAGGAACAGGGTGAGCAGCACTCACCCCAGAGGGCACAGACCAATGGCTCCCAAGCAGCCTCCCTACTCCAGAGTAGAAGCCATCTGCTCCAACACAAGTGCTCCTGGCTCCAGGGCATGTGCAGAATGGGACGGGCAACATGGAGAGGCCAGGAGGTACATGCTGAGCTGCAGCAAGAAAAATGAGGGAGAGGAGTAGAATTTAGCTTTAGCTTCAGCTTTTCCAAATCAGCAACCTGTCCCAACCATCTGCTGCTTTCAAAATGCTCAGCTAGAGACTGACTCGCAGCACTGAGCTCATCACACATGCTGACATCTCCAAACATGGGCCAGGTACTCCCTCCAGGTCCCATCTCTTGGTGCAGGGCTGGGCAGCTTTGTCTACACCACCTGGAAAGGGCGAATCCTGAAGGCAATACCACTTCTGTAAGCACATCATGCATCTGAGAAATTGAAGAGGATCTGCTATTCCCTATAATATCATGGTAGCCTCAGGAGCTCAGGAACAGACAACTACTAACAGCCCACACAGTGAAAAATCGTTTTCAAAGGAAAATATTTCTCCATATGCCAGCCTAGAAACACATATGGGCAGCATCTTAAAGAACATCTCCGTTTAGAAAAAGTTAAAATCCAGACAGAACACATGCAGGAATATACCTTCTGGAACAGACTTGGAATGCTCTCCTGCAAAAAAAGTCTTAAAAATGCAGCAAACAGTATGGAGATAGGACCTGGCCATGGGATATGTATTTTAGCACTAGAGAAGATGTTGTCTGGATATTCCTCTGATCTATCACAGACTCTTGGATCTCAGCCTGGCACAGCAAGAGCAAGCTCTCAAATCAGGATCCCATCTCACTGTAGTCTATAGCACTGGGGTAGGTGCTGCTGAGCAGGTTGGTTGGGCTTGGCACCAGCAGTGCTGCTCTCCTGGCTTAGATCTAACCAGGCTCCCCCATTTTACAGCACTGCTTTAGCTCCTCTTTCTCACACCATCAGTGCTTCCTTCTACATCACAACAATGCTGCCCCATCAACATTCCCTATATGGGAAATGCCATGTTCATGAGTCAGACAAGCCAGCAGTCTGCACCTGTCACCAAGATAAGAAACAGATACAGTATGTCTTAAAAATGAGATCCCCCTTCAAAAAACTCCCAGCTAACAGCATGTGGGCAATACCCTAAGGCAGTGTTGTACCTGGACCATTAACCATCAACAGATAGATTTCCCTTCTTTGAATTTGTCCCATTTCTTTCAAAACCTCTTTATGCTCTGAACCTGCACACCACCCTGCTTTGCTGACCCTTGAGGATTCCATTCTGTGCTTCAGCACAGAGCATTCCTTAGCCTGCTGCCCAACACCAAAACCAGGCAGCTTTCAGTTCTGCTGCTATGGTGCACAGTGAGAAATTTTCTTCTTGCTTTCCCTAGGTAACCTTAAGTTTCTTTCATCCCATTGACAGTCTCCCCTCTTGCCTCCTCCACGTCCAGCTTGCAAGTCACCTTCCCTGTCACACTTATCAGCCTTGGACGGATTCTGGGCAGGACATACAGAGTGGGCACAGCAGAACTGCAGCCAAGTGCTGCTTTGCTCTCCGTCCCTTTCCTACAAGGTCCTGATCCCTCTTTTGGTTTCTGACCACTTCCCAGCAACATGTATGTGTTTCTGGAAATTCATACACAAGCTGGAAAAAGTCTTTCTCTCCTCAAAATGACTCAGCTGGGTCCTCCCCTTGCACTTGCAGTCAGGGACTCTCCCCCATGTAAAAAACTTTGCTTTTGGTGACACAATATTCTCTGCTGCTTGATTGCTCTGCTCATCACCCTCGCCAGATCCCTCTGCATCTTTCATTTTTATAGCCCTGAATAATTTTGTATCAACACTGAGCTGTCAGCTCACGATTTGTCTCCTTGTTTAAACCCAAAGACCAGCTTACATTCCTGCAGGATCAGCAGACAATCCTCCTTCTGAAAACACAGCATTTATTCGTACCATTATTCTTCTGGCTGCCAACAGGTTAGTCATGCATGAAAAGACCTTGCAGCACATTCATATTTCATTTATTCACAGAGAATTAAGCTAGAAGATGAAGACTGCAGAGGTTAAGTGTGGCAAACTTCAGAATTCTGTCTTCGGGTATATGTCAGATGGTAAATGTTTACTCAACTATGAGTTTCTGGACTGAAGGGAGTATGCATGCATGCGTGGGGAACCACTGCTTCAAGTCAACTTTTCACTGAAAGACTTACATAGATGCATATTTTTCTTCTCTTTCAGTTCTGACTGAAGTCACTACATTTGATTCCTTTATGGATTTCTCCGTTAAATTGCTCCTACAGCATCCATAGGGATCTTAGTATTTCAGAGGACTTAGAAACTTCTCACAACAGCCTTGCAGCTTCAGGTGCATCCTACCCACCCCTCACATATCTGGAAAGCAGGGCTGGTCAAACAGAAGTAGGTGTTTCAGGGGGAAACCTGACCTTTCAGCCAGCAGCAGAGAGAACCTGGCATGTTCCTGGAAGATTTCCCCTTACTTCAGGTGCAATTCTGAGGTCAGTCTCCAGGAAAAGTCCTCAAGAGTTATCAGTCACTGCGAAAAAGCTGTTTTGAGCAAGTTGACAGCCCTGCTGCCTCTTCTGCTGAACCCCTGCAGAACAACTCATAGCCTGGTCCCTGCCAGAGCAGCCTCCTGGGCCAGAAGACAGACAAGAGGGAACAGCCTCAAGCTGTGGCAGGGGACATTTAGATGGGATATAAAAGAAAATTTCTTCATTGCAAGAGTAATTAGGCATTGGGACATAGGCTGCCCAGGGCAGTGGTGGAACCTCCATCCCTGGAAGTATTAAGAAAATGTATGGATGTGGCACCTGGGGACATGGTTTAGTGGTGGCCTTGGCAGTGCTGTGGGAACAGTTAGACTTGATTACTTTGGAGGATTTTTCCAACCTTAATGATTCCACGATTCTATGAAAGGTGTGTGTGACCTGTCACCAGAGCCCCAGCTGAGATCATACAGCTGACTTTCAAGTGCTTCCTTCTGGAAACTTTATAAAGTTATCCTGCCATGCCTTTTTAATAACATTTCATATATATATATAAAAGTATGTATCAGAGGCAACATAGAAAATCCTGAGTTGGAAGGGACCTACAAAGAGTCCAGCTGCTGATGTTTGTGGGTTTTTGGGTGGGTTTTTTTTCTGTTGTTGTTTAGTGGGGTTTTTTTTGGTGTGTGTGGGTTTTTTTGGTTTGGGGTTTGGTGTTTTTTTTTTTAATTTAACATTTGATTTTAAGTAAAAACTACATCTGTTTTCCTAAGCACGCCTCCAGCATGCGCAATTTAGACATGCAATTGCACAGAACAGGCTGCTCCGCCCACAAGGCAGCACACCCTGCTGAACTGAACAATCTCCATCAAGTTGTCTCATAAAGATGTCTTAATCCCTCTGAGCACAAGCAAAATGAATTTTCAAAGGCTCAGAATGGCCTGAACTCTCCTGGGCCTGAATGGGAAAGAAAAAACACAAATCCCTACCAGAAATATAATCCTTCTGCACCACTGCAGATCTCTGCTCTGAATCCCACCAGAGACAGAGAAAACAATGAACACTGTTAGTGCAGGATCTTCAACCCAGGCTGTCCTCAGTCCTTGCCTTGACTTGCAGCTGCCTCATGACACAAGGTGACACAGCAATGACACAGGGAAGCTACCAAAGGGAGCAGCTGTCTGCTGGTGTCAAGGAGGGCTCAGGATGCAGGAAGCTGGACTCTAGACTCCAGCTCTCACAGACTAAAAACACTGAAGCCACTTGATATAAACTGCTACCTGAGAGGAATTCGCAGGGTTAACTCAAGTTCCCTGAAAGCAATATAAAAAAGTATTGAATGGACTTTGTCTAGTAAGACTTTAGCCAGGTAAAGTGTTATCCTGCAGCCAGCAATTAAACTGAGTCCGGAGGAATGCGCAAGCTTTTGTTCATTCCGCACAGATGCCCTGGGCTGCAGGGCTCAGAAAGTGTGGGCAAGGGAAGCCAATTCTGGAGAGAGAAAGGCAGTGTCCTTTTCCATGTACCAGCACCCTCCTGGAAGAGCCTCGGGTTAGGCAGTGATTTACAAAATCCATTAATACAAGAGAGACAGGTTCTTTTCAACACACTGGCTCATGTGGCTTCTAGCATCAGAATATCTCCAGGAAACTCCATGGCATGCACAGATCAGTTGAATTACAGCCCTAGGTCTGCATCCGACTTAAAATCCCTCACACAATTTGCACAGCTGTGACTGAAAGGGCCCCCACCTGTCCCAAATGCAGCCCAGCTGCCACTTGCAGTGCTGATCCATGCTCTGGTCAAATCTTGCACACCAGCACCGCACTACCCCACTCCCCCCACCCGCCCCCTGTCGATAAATTTTCCCAAATTCAAGTCTCTGTACTTAAAGAAATGTCTGATTTTCAGCAGAGCTCAGCAGTGCTGCCTGCCTGAAGTCAGTGCAGACCTCTCTCTTGGCTCCCTGTGCCTTTCCCTACCTTCATCCTCGGTGTTTTGTTTCCTCTTTTTCCTGGATTTTGTGATCTTCTTGTTTTTCAGATCCTTGATGTGCTGGGCAACTGAAAGAAGGTGGTCTGGATTAATAATGTGGTATACTAAAATACCAAAATCTAGAACTGCCCTTAGATGTGGCAACCAGCCTGACTCCAGCATAAGAAGTTCTGCCTGAGGAAAGGTCATGCACCACAGCCAGCTCCCAAAGAACCTGAATGAGGGGCTCAGAACATCACTCAGCTTCTACAAATGGCCAAACAGTTGAAAAGTTCATACCTAAATAAACTTGCTGCTTAAATACCAGGAAAAGAACCATCTCAATATCTCAGAGTACTCCTCCTTGCTGCCTGCATTCTGGGCAAAGCACAGCTGGAGGAAATGGTTTTGGACAGAAGTGACAAGGGCTGAGGATTTTTATAAAACCCAAACTAGTGCTGCACACCTGGCACTTCAGTGAAGAAATCCCACATTAAGGCTACAATCATAAAGGCAATCAGAAGGCAAATATTGCCTGTGTAGCACTTGCCCCTTGGTCCAACCTCTGCTGCCACACTCACAGGAGCAGGGGCAGAGGGGTGCTGAGGCAGAACTTCTGTAGGCACCCTGGAGACTTGAGGGCACTTCAAACATAGCTTGAAGTCCCCAGAGATCAAGGGGAAAATAGGTACTCTGGTTTCTAGCCTGAGATTGGACAAGACACAGTGAGTGTGGCTGAAATAGTGACAAATAACCCAATAAATACCAGTTAATACTCTCCAGGCTGGCACTTAGTTTCTTTTCTTTTCTTCACACCACCCCCTCCGCCGGATTCTACAGCAATTAAAAGTTGGAGTAATAACAGAATATAAGCTGGGCTAGTCCCCAGACTTCTGAAAGACAGATAAATCGCAACTCTTCACACTAAAACTCTGCGTTCTTCAGGATCCCCAAACAGCCAAGGCTTGTTCTCAGTGTTTGCAATGGCTCCCTTAAAAAGTCAGACACTAATAATGCTTTTTTTTTGCTGACTTCAAGGCACTTAGAAGTAAATTATGTCATCACAGAACCCAGAAAAGCTCTGCCTTTGGCAGGTTGGCATCAGCTCATTTCAGTGCTGACGGGTGAGGTGAGCAGAGTGGCGCTCACATTTCTTTGCCACACACAAGCTGGTGGCAGCTTCATCCCACCAATGAAAGGTGAACTCAAACACACTGTGCTCTCACTGACAGAGCCCACAGCACTAGCTGGGGACTACCTGTACTTTTAAAACCCAGACAACCGTGACTATGTGGCACAACCCACCAAGATGCTGCTGCACACAGGGGAGGAGCATGAGGCACTTACTCTTTTCATCACTGTCAAGGTGGCGATAAATGTAACCTTCCAGGTAAGACTGAAATTTGGGTGATGGAGAGAAAAAGGCCAGACTGATGGCCATCAGTTCCCAGCCCCATGCCAGGCTTCGGTAGCACGTGTTGTCTGTTGTCTGCCGGATCAGCTGTATGTAGAGCTCATCCCGCAACCCTTGCACGCTCCAGCACTTGGTGACTGTGACCAGCGCCACGTGATTGCGGTCCATGCGAGTCTGACGATCTCCCATGTAGCTCTGCACCAGTTTGAACATCTCACATGCCTCTTTTTTGATGGTCCGGTTGCTAGTGATGAGCATTGGCTTTTTGATGGAGCCACCATTCCAGGACAGCATGTTGGAGATGGAGATCCTTCGTCGGAAGATGCCTTGCGTGTGCATGTTCAGGTTTTTTGAGGCCCAATCTGCCATGCTGCTCTGGGAGATGGGCTTCCGTAGGGTGTTGTAAGGGAAATGGCATCCCACACAGCCACCCCTCTGGCTGCTGCCCTCCTGCTTGGGCTCCAGCTCTATGCTCTCAGGCTGCAAAGAAGAACAGACATGTTAAAAGCAGCCTAGGTGACTGCTTACCCAGCTAGGAAATTTATCCAGTGAGATATGAAGCTGCCAGCAACTGCACAGTGGTGAGTCTGTACAAATGAGACTTGGTGCAGAATTGGTGGATGACACTTGTAGTTCTGCAAGAGCCTGGCTGGCACAGCCATACACTAATGCTGTCCCCAAGGGAAGTGCTGGGACGTGGAGCAACAGGGCTGAGTGTCCCAGAGTCTACAGGAACACGAAGGAGGTGAGCTGATTTCCAGAGCAGCAGCATAGCTCTGTGGCACCAAGCATACACTGAGGAACCAAGTATCTCTGCACTGCTCACCCTTCAGTTCCTATGGAGCTCCAGGAGCCCAGGAGGACGATGGGACACTGGTCTACAGTTAACCCCAAAATATACACTAGTTCTTAGAAGTTTAGAGCAAGTCAGTGTTTCCTTCTTAGTATAGAGGAAGTCCTGAATTCATGACAGAGGCTTCTGCAGTCCAACCCTTTCCTATGTCACACCCCACATGTCCCTGCATGTGGATGATGGGACTAGCACACATCACATTCCAGCCCTCATTGCCAGCCTGGAGCACAATAATTTCTCCTGGTTTTTCACTTTGTTCTTTTCATCCCTTGAGTTACTCCTCTACCTCCTCACCCTCTCTGAATTCACTCAACACACTGACTAAAAATCCCTGCCTGCAGTTCTCTGCCATCTCCATATCCTCTGTCTCCTTCAAACCACCTTACCTGCCTGGAGTTGGTTTTCTTCCTATCACCTTACCTGCTCCTTCAGCATGTTCCTCCTGAGGAGTCACCTCCTCATACTATCTTGAGGGTCAGGAGACTGCAGGTTCTCTCCTTTGCTCTCTCTGAGGCTTCTTTCTCACATCTCATTCACACAACTCCACAGCTGTTATATTTGTATTGACAGTACACAGCGACCTCTGCTTAGCCTGTCCCAGAACTTCTGCCCACCCTCCTTTGATACTGAGTTTCCTTGTCTCCCGATTTTCCTCTTTATCATGCAAGCCTAGCACAGGACATAACTGCTCACTCAAGCCACTTGATATTATTTTCAGGTGAGGCAATGATTTTGCTGCCATATTTTCTGCAACTTCCTCCCCTCCTTACTTGGACTCTTGAGTATTTCTGTGAATATTTTTTTTTATTTATCGACTCTTTTTGCCTTTACCACAACATCCGTCTCCTTTCATCTTGCGCTTCTTCAATATTACCACATATTAATTATTTTTCTTCACTTTCCAGGCCATTCACAGTCTATTCCCAACCCACCATCTCTTGTGCATAATCAAGTTTCAGCTCTCCCTGTCAACGCAACAGGGTGTAACACAGCCAGAAGACTGGAGACCAGTTTCCTACCAAGTCTAAAGAGGCTGTGAAATGAAATTGCTGAAATATTAATAGTAACATGTAAGTAGCATGTGTTTCTGTGCCTGAAAAGTGGGAAATGTGGGAACATGAAATCAGTTTTCCAAAAGGTTTCAGATGAAAGCAAGGCACTTATTGATCCAAAATGGCAATAAAGAGAACACATACAGATAAATCTGATAGAGCGGAGAGGTGTCAGCCTAGCTTTCAGGTCTGCTGGAGCAATCTGGAATAGCCAAGGAGCTTTCCCAAGTTTCTTCATGAAAGACTGTATACCAGCAAACAGGAGAAAAACCAGAAAAAAATAAGAAGCCACTTTTCAGCATGGAGGATGGTCATCAGCTCTGCCCCATCAAATTAATGCAGACACTCTGGTTGTTCAAAATAGGAGCAAAATAACTGGAAGAGTGAGCAAAGGGGAAAAAGGGCAAAAGCTTCAGGAGATGTAAAACAACCTAAATCTGAACTAAAACCAGGAAGTAGGAGGTTCCTTTGAATCCAAATAGGAAAAAAGATAGCAAACTAAATCCCGCAGAAGTGCTGTGTTAGAGAGGAAAACCACTCCCCTTGTGCAGGCACACTAATGGGCTTTAAAACACCTATTTCCAACAAGATGCCAGAGCCACTGACACCAATTTTCTAAATGTTGCTATTCCATGTTCAGGAACTGGCAGGGAGAATAGCATATGAGGAGCCATTAGAAAAAGAAGAGAGAAAAAAAGAGGAATGCTGTCATATGACTATGCAAATCTTGATGCCTGTGTCCCATACCCACCAACTCAGACCATTCCAATGAAGAAAGTATATATGAGGGAAGGGTTATCCACAAAGACATGAGTGACAGTAACATGATCAGACAAGCACATTTACTCAAATAACAGAGCAGAGCTACCACCAGTGCTGAGGGCTTGTTGGACATGAGCCTCATCCCACAATTCTCCTCCTTCTTAAACCATTGGCCTGAAATAGGGTTTCTACCTGCAAAGCTGTGAAGCTTTATGAACTGTTTGCTATTCTGCAGAAGCAGATGTGTTTTGGCTGCAGCACACCCCTGGAACTAAACCCTCCACCAAGAGCAGGCTCTGCATGATGAGTCTAGCAAAGAAAAAAAAAAAATTAACATGGCACAGATGGGAAGGTACCTGTGAAGAATGGCATGCAGCACCTGATGAAGCCAAGCTTGTCTGGCTGGTCACATTCTTTTCTAAAGAATCTATTTTCTCAAAAGTTCTCTTCTGCCTCATTGTGTCCTGTGGAGCAGCCACATTGCTGGGAAAGGATTCCCTAATCTCCAGGTCCTGTCTGTACAGAGACCTGTTGCTGGCTGACACATCATCGCTGGAGCTCCGGCTGATGCATTTTTTCAAGTGGTCAGACTGAAACCTGACCTTGCTGCTCTCTGCTGGGACACCATTCTCCAGGCTCTCAGCATCCAGGCTGGCTTTGCTTTCCCTGCAAACTGCTGACCTGCCCACCACAGCACGCATCTCAGCGATCACTTTATCATTCAGAGCTGTGAGCTCACTGCTGCTGCCCACAGAGCCAGGTCTTGCTTGACCTGTTCCTTGCCTCCTTCCTTTCCTTTTTCTCAAGCTTGGAGAAGGGCCAGTTGAATAACCAGAATCCTGATGGCTTATACCAGTTGGGTACTCCTGAGTCTGCAGGCTGTTTTGCCGACTGTGGTGGAGTTCCATGTTCTTGAGGACATTGGCTTCCAAGATCCTCCAAGACTGTTTGAAGCTGTCCTTTGAAGCAAGCTGACCAGGCAGTTTAGTGGAGGTATCAGTTGTTGCAGCAGAAGAGTGGGACAGTTTGGCAGACTGGTCAACATTGACCATATGTTTTATGTATTCTCTGCCAGCTGGGCTGTATTCAGTGGAAGAGGGATTTCTTGCATGTTTCTTTGCAGCTTGTTGTTGTTGTTGTATACTGGGATGCTGCAATAATTTGGTTGGTTGCAGCTGCTTTTTTAAGCTATTGCTTGGTGACCTTCGTGGAGACATCCCACTCACACAAATGCTTTCAGTGTCCATATCTACTGGTGGTTCGTCATAAATTGGCAACTCTAAAGATGGCTCATCATATATAGGTGCAGGAGAGGCATATGTGGGGGATAAAGGCTGGGGGGTTCCTGTCCGGCTCCTTGGGGGTGTTTGAGAAGTAGGACCATTCATCAGCACCAGACAAAACCCACCACTCTCTGTCTTTTTGATCTGCACAGACTGCTTTGTTTCTCCTGCAGGCATTTGCTTTGTGGCTCCAGGGCTCTGGGACGTGGATTGAGGCTGAGCATGTATAGCTGGTTTGGGAAGAGATTTTGGGCTGTTGGGCTTTGGAGCACCCTGCAGCTGAAGAGAACTGTTTGAAAAGCTCTGCATCTGCCTCAAACTGTTCACTTTGACCAACATGGCTGCTTTCGTGCCTGGCAGAGGCTGCCAGTGGGTAGGAGTCTCCCTAAAAGAAAGATACAAATACACACAATTATTTAGGAATTATATTTACTGAAGTACCTTCTACGTCGACCCAAATACCAATTTGTTAGTCTCAAAGTCCCTAAATATTCCCCAATCAGTTATATCAGTAAGTTATTTTTTCTTAGGGATCCTCCTTGCTGAAACAGGAAAACATTGTTGTTAGTCACATAATAAATCTCTAAATCATGAAGAGCAGAACAACAGGATGAAAGGAGTTCATGATACTATAATCTATCTGGTATCAGCAGCACTGATATAGGACACAACCTACGCTTCTCAAGGCTCAGCAGATAACATGGCAGCCAAAACAACCACCTGAAGATCAGCAAGCTATTCTGGGACATAAAACTCAAGTATTAAACTGGAAAATAATCCCAAGTACCTGCCTTCAGATTATCCAACTACGATGACAGTCCTTCCAGACCATGCTATTTTTTTTAAGTTTTCAGATGTGAATTTATTTTGTAGAAAAACCTATGAGGTCTATGGGAGGTATATGGGGGTGGCTGTCCTCCACTCACATCTTACACTGCCACACAAACTGTCAAGCCTCCACCCAGTCTAGTCCTGATGCACTCGAATCTGGTTCCCTAGGCCACACCTACTGGCCCTGCTCTCAGCTCTCATGGCTGTGAAACATTCCTCTGCTGGGAGTATCCTCTGACCCGTGGTGGTACTTGGGATGCACCATAACCCCACATGCCCACTGCAACACCCCAGTTCCCAGGGCACGTTCTACAGTGTAACAACAACAACCTGCTGCGAGGCTGTGGCCATGGCCAGTCTGTGTTTGAGCTCTGAGGAAAACGGAATGGAAAGGATATTAAACGAGCTGAGCTTCCAGGTTTTTCATGGCATCACAGTCCCCAGGAAGCTCCACTTGAATCTCATTCTATATTGTGCCCTACCTCCATGTATCTGCTACCAGCGACCACTGGGTAAGACCTGAGGGCGGGTGTTCCATCTGAGACAGGAGATGCTTCCCTAACACCTTCACAGCTATTCTGCTCTGTTTTACCTCGACCTTGCTCCCCACTCCACACTGGCTGACCTGTCGTTTATGACCTCTCTGCTGGCAGACATGTCCACCTCTGCTGCATATCCAGAGCTGCTTCCCACCAATGTTAGGTTCTCTTGTGCCTTCACTGCCAAACCCCAAGATAAACCCCAGCCCTCTTGCTCTCTGCTCCTGCTCTCCAGAGCCCTTTCACCTGGCTAGGTGCCAGCCTCCTCCTTCAGCACGGCTTCCCTGGGATATTCTGCCTGTCCTTGCCCCATGGTTATCCTGCCAGTGCATCTGCACACCCCCTGCTCTCCCCACACCAACAGGACACACCTGCCCCACTGCGGGTGTCCTATTTCACCTGGTGCACTCCAGTCACCTTCCCCCTCCATGCTCTGTCCCACCTGTTCCCAATCACTGCCCTCCTAAAGGGGTCACATGCTCCTTCCCTTCACTGCTTACAGTATTTTTGGCAAAACATGCTCTCTGTTGGCAATGCTTTGCTATGAATCCCACCTTGACACAATGGCACTGGGAGTGGCACAGATGAGGCTGGCACTGCCCTGCCATGAGCACAGTGCCTGACCCCTGGCCAGGGTCCAAAGGCCTCACCACACTCCGATCACACTTGCCGCACCTCTGCCTTTGCAGGGCTGGCTCCTTTCCTGCAACAGAGTCCATGTAGCTCTCTTGTGCAACTACCCAGGTGTGACCAGAGAAGGTTGAGAAAGGGCTGTCTTCCTCTGCTTTGCACCCTGGGGTCCCCTCTTACTCTGGGCCTTCCTAAGTATCTCCCACTGAGGCACTGAGGATTTTATTTTAAGGGACCTCCTGACACTACTTCAGGATGGTGATGCAACTCCCATGAGGAAGGCCTGTCTCCCAGCCTCCACCTTCCTTCTCTTCACAGCACTGCAACCCAGTGCCGACCTAAGCCCTATGTCAAGAGCAGCTTGAGAAACACTGACTAATTTGGGATTGGCCTCTCTCCATCTGCCCAAGCCACCATCAAGCACAGCTCCTGCTCTCCCACCCGTTTAGCCCTCAGTAGTTCATCCTCCACATGCTTCTTCCTGGGGCATGATGTCTCAGGGCAATGCAGGGGTCAAGCACCAACAGTGCCAAGTGAAGATGCACACAGGGAACCATCAGAGGTAACAGCAGGACGAGGGTGGCATTCATGAGGACACCCAGCTCCACAACTCACCAGGTATCCCTTCCTGGGAGACACAGGGCCTGCTCCTTGCATCAGTGCATCTCCCCTGTGCACGACCAAGCTCCAGTCTCAATTCCAAGCTCTGCTGAAGACCTGGCTCTTCCTCAAAGAGCCTGGACTAACAGGAAGAACCAGAACAGCAACACTTGGTAGGCTTTTAAATGAGGATTTCTGACATCCCCATGGCTGTACCAGTGGCTCATTTAATGGCACAGAAGAGAGACTGGCAAAAAGCAAGCAGGACAGAACCATCCACAGGCTCCTGACTCAGCAGGAAGGCCACAAGTGTGTGACTAGGACATATTTTAGCTAACCATCATTGCATCTGGACCAGCACTATCCAGCTGTTGGGTTGCAGGGTAGCAAAGAAGCCATTCCTCACTTTGGGCCTGCCCAGGACATAAACACATGCTGGGCCTTTAGCACAGACTTGGCAGCATGGGTGGGACATGATGGAGAGTGGCAGGAGCTCTGCACTGGCGCTGTACCTGCCCTGAGCCCAGGTGGCAGGACAGCAAGACAAGTTGGACAGACAACCACAGCAAGGCAATGAAGTGGTTCTGCCACAAGCAGCAAGCCTCCCTGCAGCAGGATTTTGGCACTTGCAGTCCATGCCCAAACACGTTCCCTCCTTCAGGCCTAGGTCAAAGTGCACATTGGGACCCAGCCTGCCCTGGACCACTGCAAATCCCTGCAGCGGGCAGAGCTCAAGGGCACCCACTGACACTGCTTCTTTTTGAGGAAAAGTGGGATTGCCACAGCTAGGCTGCTATGGACACTGGTAAGAGGCAAAGGACCTAGATGCCCTGCAGGGGCCAGAGGAAACTGGGAAAGCTGTGCCACTCCAATGTCACCGAGGGCCACCATGCTCCCCCACCCAGGAATGTGATGGTGAAGGGAAACTTCTAAATGTGTGCTGTACCCCACCTCACCCATCAATCTCACTGTTGACACATCATGCCAGTTCCAGGCTCCCTGGCTGCCAGAGGGGAAAGGAAAGAAGCACCATCACAGAAGAGTCAAGGCTCTCTTGAAAACGCCATTTCCACAGCCATGAATGATCTCTTGGGGCCATGTCTGGATACAGCTTCCTTCAACTCCATCCCCAGGCTGCTGGAAAAACCAAGCAGAGGAGAAAAGGGACTTCCTGACTTCCCAGCATGAAGATTCAGTCTTGTTCTTTTGAATGGTCAAAGCTGTGACAAAAAGCAAAGCCAATGGTGGAGAAGTGTTCCTATGTAGCCTCTCAGCCGAGCTCTTCAGCCACCAGCAGCAGATCCTGATGAATGCCCTGGGACTGTTCCTGTGAGCAAAGTTTTCAAGTAGCTCCAATACAAAGGTCTCAACTTGACACTGATTTTCCCAGCCCGCACCCAGCTCCAGCAGGGTATCTAGCAGCTCTTCTCAGGCTCCAGATCTCCATTGTTTGTTTTTCTCCCTCCCAGAAGCCTGGAGAAAAGACCCTGCACCTTAGCTCTGCCCTTCCTAGTAGTTGTTTTCCTGGCGCTGTGACAAAGATGAACAGAGTTCATTCATCTCTGAATTGCCCCCAATTCCCACACTGGAGGCAGGGATACAGCCTGCCCAAACCAAAAACTCTGCAGACTTGTGCAAAGAACATTGTGTTTGCATATCCTACCCCAAGGCCAACTGCACAAGAAGGAAACAAACCTGTATTAGGGATTCTGATGGTCTTTCTTGTTGATTATGAAAACTTAACGGTGGAATTACTTAATGCTGTGCCTTGAGAGACACAAGCCCATGACGAGACAAATCAGACTTGGAAGAGGCAGAAGTATTCTTACAGCCACCTTCTCATCACACATTCCCTCTCACTCCTCTTCCAGCATATATTCCTGGCACTCTAAGCCCAGGCCCCTGCTCCTTCCCAGCTGAGGATGCTGAGCTGTGGGAAAGGTGGGTGAGGAGGGGAGAGGCAGCACAACCTGCTGCCCATGCAGAAAGGACCCTCACCTTCCTCTTCTGGAGGACAGAATGTTCCAAGGGAAGGTGGCTTTCTTGTGGAGGATTTTAAGATATCCTGCTATCGCAAAGAGAACCTTGGAAAAAGCACTCTGAAACTCCCATTGCTGACCCTAGGAGAAACAGGGGAAGAGGAGTAAAGGGGCTGGTCTGCATGGACAGTAGGGCTGGGGACAGCAGAGCCTGCTCACAGTCCTGACCTGCAGTGTGCTGAAATGCGACAGAGCAGCACACAGGCTCCCAGAAAGACTGCCTTCTTCAGGCCTTGGCCCTCCACTAAGCTGTTTCTCACCCATTACCTTGGGGTTCCAGCAAACTGCATGGCTGCAATGTCTCAGAATACACTTCCAAAATGCTGCATTCAGTCCCAGGCTGGTCTCACAGTCCCCAAGGGAACGTGCCCATACTTTGCAGAGCTTTCCAGTGTGTGAAAGGATAATTTGGCCATCATTTCCCCTGAAGAGAGTCCATCTTGCTTCCTAATAGGATTGCAAGAGCTCAGGAAGAGTCTGGAGCTGTGAGGCCAAGTGCTGTTTGCTGTCCTTGTCCAGGAAGGGAGAAGTAGAGTCAGCACTGGGCTGGGCAGCCCCATGAAAACACAGCTGAAAAACAACATGGGAGCAGGAGCATGGGCAGAGGAGCTTCCCCCAGGAGGCCCCAGAGATGGTCAATGGCAGCAGTCTTACCCTGCTGCAAGAAGCTGCCATTTCCCTAGGGGGTTGACTCTCCTGTGCTGCCAGGGGAGGCCAAAGGCCAATCTCAAGAGAAGGTGCTCCAAGCCACTGTGAGAGCTGGAAGAGCAGCAGCAAGCTGTGGGGCAGTGAGGGAGGTGTGGCATGGGCATGGAGACAAAGGGAACAGGCAGCAAGGTTTGGGGAGCTTCTCTGTTCTTCTTGAGGCTGCTGATGGTTTGGCAGCACTGAGATGTGGCAAGGGGCACAACAAATTCAGCAGCGCTGACAGAAGGCACAAGAGAGAAAAGGTGGTAAAAATCAGTTTCCTAAAAGAAAAAAACCTTAACCGCAAAGTATAGCTAAAAAAAAATGAAATCCCTTCCCTCAGATCTTTTGTGGCATGGGCTTGCAGGAGGCCCCTCTTGGGGACTACACTGGTCTCTGACAGCCTCTCCATCTATCACAGGAGGACAAATATGAAGGAAGGAAAACTACTATTTTTTGAGCTGGCATTAAGAGACAAAAGCGAAACTGTCTTGGACACAGGTAGCTATAAAGTGTCAAATGCTACCAACAGCACTCAATGTGTTCACCCTCTGTTTACACAGCCAGATCTCTCCTGAGGAGAGAAGGACATGCTTGAGGTTGTCTTTGGAGAACACAGACAATAGATCTGAAAATTTCAGTGTGCTCATATTTTAGTATACCAGACATCCCAGCAATGGCATTAGATCCCACCTGAGAGCATTTGCTTCTGGGTCAGCTCCTTGCTCCCCATTCTAAAAGCTAGCAAAAGGCAAGAAATCTCTGCTTGGGTGTCAGGTTCAATTAGGGAAATCAAACTCTGCATTATAACCAGTTACACAACCCTTGCTCACACAGCAGAGAGGACACATTGATAGATGCGCACGGAAACAGTGCCCAGTCTCCTGCTTCCAAGAAAGCACATTTCGCAGATAAATACTGTCAGCTTACTGGTATGAGCCTTGAAATCTGAAAGAGCCTTGCATATCCAAGCAACCTGTTAGCTCCCAAGCAAGCTGCCTCTCATGCCTTTCTCAGCACTTGTCCTTCAATTCATTGCAGGCTCAAGGTGCCCCAAGACTGATGCAGAAACCTGAGCTAGAGATAGAAAAAAGGACTCCTTCCCCTCCTTGCAGGAGAATCAGCAGTGATGGTAATGCTGCCCTGGCAGGCAAGGAAAGATACAGCAAACCCCTGCCCACATTGCATCACCTCCCTTCCTTCTATAGGAGGGGATCTGTGTGGGGTCTTCCCTACCGAGAGGGCTGAAGAACTGAGGGATGGGTCAAAACTGGCATCGCTTTTCCCTAGTGGGACACCAACTCCCCATACAAAGGCAGAGGAGGCCATGTTCCTTCATGAGAGACTGAGTCAGTGTCCTGGCTGCAGACAGGGCCAGAGCTTAGTACTGCTGTTATTCTATACCATGCACATCATGGCTGGGACCATGGTTTCAGGAAAGAAAGCCAGGCATCGCACCTGAAGCGTGCCATTTTGCCTCTCTCTCAAGTGGAAGGACTGGCAGCATCAACCCCTGAGGGACTCGGTCCCTTTGCTCCCCCGCCAGTTCCCCTCCTGTTTTCTCAGACACAACTACAGAACGTGGTGTTGAAAGGGACAGTGGTGAAAATACAAATTTATTGCAGTGCTGAACCAACAGCACTGGCGAGGCGGCTGCTGGCAGGGAATAGTCCAGCAGTGGGAGTGATCCCAACCCCGCTAAGCCCCTCAAGCTGAGCAGAAGGGAGCCTGCCAAACCAAGCCAAAAGGAGTGCGTTTGAGCAGTAGGACAAAAAAGCAGCAGTGACGTGCGGGGTTGACCTCTAGTGCAGCAGAGCGACAGAAATACTGGCACAGGCACCTGTGCGAAACTGAGCCCAGTGGGGCAGCTGTGTGACCCTCCTTGGATGAGCCAGCTTCCAGGGGGTTTGGCACTGGTTTTTGCAGTTTCTAGCTGGGAGTAGCAAACATTAGTCACAGAAGTTCTCCCACCATCATGTCTTTGCTCCCAGTGGCCATGTGGGCAGCACACGGACGGCCACCACATTGCCTTTGTCTGGGAAAGCCATGCAGATGGCAGCTTACAAGGAGCACCTGACATCTTGGTTTTGATCCCAATGGTGAACAACTTCTTGTGGGCAAAGCGCCTCCTCTTTTTGTATACTATTACTATTAACAGTGCTGTTGTTATTGTGCATGCCTTATTCCACTGCTTTGTGCTTTCAGTAAATTGCTAATTCAACCCATAATCTCTGCTTTTGTCTCTCCCTTATCAGAAATAGCAAGTGGAAGGGAAGGATTATTTGAAGTTTAATTCCAGCTGGTGTTAAAACCAGCACAGTCAGGAATACTTTGGACTCTGTGAAGCTCACGGTATCTTACACCCTATCAGGGCTCTTACACTCACTTCTTGGAAACATGTAACGTAGTTTTGATGGTGCCCATCCTGGCTGCCCTGGAGTGCCAGGCTGTAGACAGACAGGGAAGGGAAGTCACCTGTCTCATGTCAAATCCCATCTGCCTGCGGCTCAACTGTGGTCACTGGGGGTGACCCGAAGGAACAGGGAACTACTCAGCTGTACTCAGGTACAGCTTAAGACATTTACTGGATTTCTCAAGGCAGGGCAGGGATCATTCTCTGGATGGATATGAAGCTTAGAGGGGCTGCTTCTGGGGCAGGAGGCACAGGGAGCATCACAAACACCAGTGAAGTGTTGGGCTCCTTCTGGTGCACTTTATGTGCATCACCAGTGTCTTGCAGCCATTAAGACTTGCATTGAATACAGGAGTGTCTTGCAGGGAGCCACAGACACATGATAAGTCTCATTGCACGGTGCATATACTTTTCAGAACTGCCATCCTATGTGGTTTTCATTAACTTGACTTTTTTTTTCTATCCTTGCTTGCACCAGGCATACAGAGAGGCAGCCTTGATCCAAAAACCAAGGTGCTAGCACTTGCTGCACTGCCCAGAACCAGGACAAGGCATCTCAGCATAGATGCAGGAGAGTCAGGCTCACCCAAGCACTGCTCTAGCCCCTAGGTGAGCTCTCAGTATGACCCAACTTTGCTTGCTGCACGGCCTCTCCAGCTGCCAGTACCACATCCTCCAGGGCAGGATGATACCCAGACAGAGCAGGAGGGAGGCAGAGCAGCCCCAGGCAGAGGGGCCAATCCGACAGAGACTGGGGAAGGAATACTTCCGTGCAATTGAAGCTGAAATAACGCTTTCAATACAATACAAAAAAATCACTGATTGCTGTCAGACTAGTTTGAGTGTAAAAAAATCTCTTAGTCAAACAAAATAGCATCTTGTTATTTGTCTTTTATTTCAGTCTTGATGTGATCAAGTAACTGTGCCCAGGAGCTGTGTCCCTGCAGCCCCACCTTCTGCCCTGGCTGAAGCTGTAAGACATCAGCAGCTGAGCTAGTGGGAAAGGAAGGAGCCAGACTAGATGGGCTCACCCTCACCCCAAAGCCGCCTGACCCCTTACACAGGAGCTATGCCATCCCAACGAACCCTGTTGCAAGTTTTTGAGAGGGTACTCATCACTGCATGACACTCCTGCCTACCCCCTCTCCTTCTGTTTTAGCACCCAAAATGAAGATTATCTTTTGATGAGTATTTTTTACAGCGTCTTGCACAAAGATGGCCTGGCCTAACCTGGGGACATTCAGGCAGTGGCGAAAGCAGACAGCTGTCCCCCAAGAAGAGGAGGACACAAGGCAGTGATTGGGGGTCTGGCAGTACTTCACTCCCCTCCTGGGGCAGCACACCACCCTCCCGGGGAAGCACAGTTCTCAACCTGCTTGACAGGGCCTGCCTGACAGCTAAATTCACTCAATTAGATATAAACAGAGAAGGCTGAAGCTCTCCCCCTACCTGGCAGGATCTTTCCTCTTCTCCACCACACTGTCCCACTTGCCCTTCTCCACCTCCTGCAGGACAGCCATTTGGATGGGGGTGTTTCTGCCACCGCTGCCAGTGCTGCCTCGGTGCTCCTGGCCACAGCAGTCAGGCTGGGAGCTGCCCTTCATGGCCTGGAGCTGTGCCAAGGGCACAATGTCACAGCCCTGGGGCCGGTGCCACACTGTCTGCCGTGTGATGGCATTGTAGTAGTAGAAGCGGCTGTTATTCTGGTCGAAGAGTTCCCACCACTGCTTCTGGTCTGACTGGCGCACCTTCATGTTGGGAGGGGGCTCCCAGCTGCACTCCCCAGTGCTCAGATTCACGTACATCCGCTCCTGGGAGCGGGGCTCGATGATCTCCACCCAGTCCGAGCTGCAGGGACACAAGAGTCACGTTAGTCTGGGCCAGAGGCCCAAAGCAAACAGGCTGTCTGAAGAATCCTACAGAGCTGCTGCCACCAAGCCAGGCAGCCTGCTAGCAGATCAAAGCATTGCTTGGGGCTATTCAGCAATCTAACGATCTTAGGAGAAGCCAGGTCGAGGGTTTGAGATGGGGCAAAAGAGCAGTTCTTTGGCACAGGGAAAGGGGAGGTCACCTCCATCAGCCTGCCCCCCTCACTCCCCACTCCCCAGCCCAGGACTAACCCACAAGGATGGTGAGCACTGTCTGCTGATGCTGGGATGACTCACATCAAGGCCTGGCCCAGTCACAGGAGTGCCAGTGCCTGGGAGATGTGCAGGGGACTTGACTTTCAGGAGCAGGGAGTGTCTGCAGAGCAGGATCTGCTCCTTTTGAGAGCTGCACGTTCCACCTGGGGAGACCAAAGCCCTGGCTCCCAACAGTGCGGGCAGCCTGCTCCGTATGAATGCCTCCCGGCAGACCCCACATGTTGCAGGGCTGGAAGGGACCTCTGGGTCCCATGGACCCTGCCTGGAGCCCACACTTATCTGTCTGAAAGATATATATGTGCAGAATGACTGGTGGATGAGACCATCTCCAGTGCAGGCTCTTTCCTCTCCTCCTCAGCTGATGGAACAGAGCCTTCAGCAGGGTGACCCAGTGGACAGGCCCTGCTGATCCACAACCTTTTTGCAGCCCTGAAGAACCCCTTGAGCCCCAGGGTCCTTTATCACCACCCATGCTGGCCCAGTCAATAAGATCAAGGCAGACAGTGCTGTAGGACTAGTTTTCAGGCAGACCAGCACAGTGGTTTTGATGCAGAGGTGTTGGGCTGCACAGCTGTCATACATGGCACATCAACCTTATCACTGACACACCAACCCTAAAGAGCTGGCCTGAGAAGCTCAGCAAAGCCAATGCCTCCCCAATTCAGTAGCCCCAAACCATTTTGGATAGCCCAGGTAAATGGAGGAAGGGAGCACAAATCCAGCAAAGTTCCCCTCCACAAAGGAAAGATGCTGCCTAAAGTGATCCTGAACCCAGTTGTATGCTCAGCATGCTGAAAAACAACATGTACCCCTCAGCTCCTGCTCCCACCCCACAAAGCCTGGCCTCCATCCCAATGTTGGCTGAGGCTGCAGGAAGGAGGCCCTAGTTAACCAAAGCTACTTTTGTTAATAAAAGCCATATGAAGAGGACAGGTCCAAGGCCCCCCTTGAAACCTGCTCCTGCCCAGGGACTCACTCTGATACAACCTCCAGCTGCTCTCCAGCAAGGGCATGACAGCAGAAGCCATTCCTGCAGGAGAAGGGAGACCCCACTGCATGCCTCTCACACCCTCAGCTGCCAGCCTGCAGGTCCTCAGAAAGGTCAGGAGTGATGGTGCCAGCACTGCAGTGCCCAAAATGGCAGCCTGGGCTCCTTTGCCCAGCCCTGCTGGTATGGTCATGGGAGAGGAGGTAGTTCCTGGCAGGGCAGTCCAGTCTGTGGCTCTACCCTGGCTTTCTGAGGAAGGTCAGCATGTCTCCTATCACCAGGCAAGTCTAGGTGAGGGTTTAGCTGCCCACTGCACCTCGCTGCTAGGAAAACTGTGGGTTTGATTGACAACAGTCAATGCTGAGCAGTGTGGCATGCACCCATAAAAAGCAGACCATTCCTCGATTCTCTGAGGATTCAAAATTGATAGGTACAATGTCAATTCAACACAAAATAAATGGGAACTGTCTCTGAAAAGGTGCAATTCCCTTGCCACAATACCAGGCACAGACACTCTGCAGTGCTGACCTCCATGCATTCTCATGAAGGGCTGATGGCTACCACAGACATGCTGGTTGGGAAAGCTGGTCTGGGTGAAGGCCACTTTTTTTGTGTCATAGGTCAGTTTCCAGGCAGATGTGCTCACCCACCCCAGACTACCACCATCACAACTGTTCACACTGGCCAACAAGGAGCTGGGAACACAGTACACCACCTGTGCCCATGGCACCAGTTCCTGCTAGTCTCCCATCATCACCAGACAAGGCGCTGCCAAGAGTGTGCTTGCAAATAGATCCCACTTAGAAAACCCTGTGTTCAGAAAACATCTGGTTTGTGCTTTGCTGCTTTTGGGTCAAAACAAGATCAGTTCCTCTTTTTAATTTAAGGTGTAATACAACAGCCATACCAGCACCCCAATACCATGACTGAGGTTGGAACTGCAGAACCAGCCCTGTTCTTCCCTTGCAGTTGCAATGTCAAACTGCAAGCAAGCACAAAAACACACATGGAGATGAGACCAGAAGAAAACCAGGGACAGTTGTGGAGGATTTGCCTGGCAAGGAAGAAAAAATACAGAGTACCTTGCAAGACCTCGAGTGATCAAGAGTCGCTTGAGCCATCAGCCTTAATGTTCAAGAGCACACTGTGTTTGATCTGTTTGGTTAGCAAATGGGGTACCAAAATTTTGGAACACCAATGGATGTACCCACACTGCTACTCCTCAGCAGAGAGGAGACGTCAGCTATTTTCTGTTAATTGCAAGCTATTGAACACAAATATTTCTCATAGCACTTGGCCATAACCCAGTGTATGTTGCTAACCAGTTTTCCATCTTAACAAGCTTACATTTATCTTTGTGCGCAAAGACACTTAAGTGGACGACTTGGGTGGGTAACCTCTTTGCTCCCCTTAAAATTAAGGGGCTGAGGATGACTGAGGTGGAGTTTAAGAAGGTAAAAAAAATCTGCACATTGAAATACTGAAGAGTTTGGTACAATCACGCTAACGTAAAGAAAGAAGAGGAAAGGCAAAGAGAATATTCCTGGAGCAGGCCCAGCCCCAGGCTGTCACGCAAACCTCAAACATAACATCAGGAACTCTGGAAAGACATGATAAATCCGGGATTGCAGAGATAAGGCTGTAACTTGGACACATTAAAGAAAAAGATTAATTCACATTCCATTTTACAAGGTTAAAGAATTTTCCCGGGGGTGATTTAAATAATCCTTCTCCCTGTCCTTTCAGCTCCAAGTGCTGAGGGATGCAGCAGCCACAGAGTACACGCCCACTCCCACTACTGTGCCTGCTCCCACTAGCAGGATCATGGCAGTGGTTTTGGTTCATCTCAGTTTGTGGGACTCCGTGTCCCCAAAACAGGACTTGCCTGCAAGCCCCATCTGCAGTCCCAGACCAAAGCCCTCCACTGCCTGAGCACGGGACAGGCAGCCTGCTGGCATCACAATGGCTCCAGGGAACTAACGCAGTCACCAGAGCCTGCAAGGTGGAGGGATTTCAACAAAATCCCCACTCGCTTCCAAAAGCGACCCACATTCCCAATGTGCATTCTCATGTATTGTCAGAAATTCCAGGAACTTCCTGTGTGTCCTGAGTAATACTTTCCAGACCTCATAGCTGGGAAACAGGACACTGCTCCAGCTGCTCACTCCAGCAAGCAAAGCCCCCCCCAAGCTGTGAAGGCTTGTGCCTCGAGCATGCTAATGTTTTGGAGGAGTGGCAAGGCCATGGCAGGGGTCAGTCCCCAAGCAGCAGGGTGCTGTGAACAGGACGGTGCACCAGGCATACAAAAAGCAGGACAAAGCATAGGGCTTTTTGTGCATAATCACATCTCATACAGGCATACAAGTTTGGTCTCATCCGAAGGCTTTGCCTCACAGATGGGCAGCTGGTTTTTTTATGAAGTGTTGTAATAGACAGTACAGGTAAGTGCCAAGCTGCTGCACTCTGTCAGGCTTCAAGGATACAGGGGATGGACATGTACAAACTTTGTTCCTTCAAAACCAACTTGAGTTCCTCCTGGCTGCCACTCCTGCTTGGCAAAGCCTCAGAATAAAAAATAATAGCAGTAATTTTTAAGAAATGGTGTTTCATCCTGAAAGCGAACCTGAAAGCATCTCCTGACTGGATCTTTCTCACAAAGACTGTAAATGCTTAGTAGGAGGTCTAGGAAGGAATAATTTTTTTAAAAACTACAGAGAATTGAGCAGAACCAGAAATGGAAAGGGCCAGTGCAGGAGAAAAGTCACTTGCAGAAAGAGCTGAGGAACCCCAAGAAGGCAAACAGCCACTCCCTCACAGGAGAGGTCGTTTTCCTGCCACCATCACCCAACTGACAACACAGCCCAGGCAGCCAAGTACAGTCCTGGGACACCACAAGTTCTTTTCAAGGCTGTTAAAAGGAAAGAACAATAGAGATGTTTTCTTATCTGGAGCTGTCAGCTCAAGATCAGCTTAATGTGATCCTCAGCCCCCCCCCGTGGAAGCTGCTCAGCACCATCTTGAGGAGGCAAACATCCACCAGGGGAAGAAAGCACCAAGGATAGCCATGGTGCTATCAACTGCTTTCAGGGAGCTTCACACCAGGCTGTCAACAAACCCCTCTACATGGCTACAAGGAAACCTCTTATGACGTGGTCTCCCATTTCACTTCCATGCTCTGTAATTTTTGGATTTCTGTGCTTCAAGCCAACATCCCACCTCTTTCCCTCACTTTCCTTCTTTGGGATGAGCCCTGCAGAGAGTTGGGGCTAAGTCCTTCTTGGCCAAACATGGCTCCATACTCAAGTGAGATTTTTCAAGACTGATGTCCTCAATGGAGGCTTGCAGCATACTCAAAGCCAGCCCCACGATGTCAGCTGTTGCCATCATCAGATCTCGGGGTTTTCTCTTCACCCGAGATTCAGGTGTTGGTTCGAGAGAGTCTTTTTTGCCCTCTGAAGGCTCTGAGCTTGGCATGAGAATGAAACGGAGTCTTCAAGGTCTTGTTGTTTCTGGGTTCCTTGCTTGTTTATTATTTCTTATCTTACAAATTTCTCGAGATGTTCACAGCAGCTCGGACACAGGCAACTCTCCCCGTGATGGGAGGTCGCTACCTTCTCATACAGACAGTTATGTACTTATTATTTACAATTCCATGCCAATGCCTAGTACCTATACTAAAGGGGTCATCTCTACTTTGACCCAATCCCCTAAAACTACTTTGTGCCATCACCACATCAGAAGATGGATGCCAAGGGAAATGGAGAAGAACCTGGGGCACCGTCCTAAAATCTCTATCTTGTTCCCCATTCACCTCCAATCTAAGAACCCAAAACTACAAAATTTTCCACCCGGTGATAAACTACACTACTGTCTGTCACATCTTTGTGACTTGTAATTCCTCTCTGTGTTGGAGGTTTTTCACACGGACTAAAACCAAAGCCTGTGTCTTCCTGGGCTCTGTGCCAGGCACCCCCCACGGACAGACCCCCCCTGTCCAGGATTCAAACTCTACTGCTCGGGTCTGCCGAGATCTGTGACCTTCCAGGGCAACCAAAGGGATGCCCTGGACTCTGACAACCAGAGATCATCCAGCTGAGGATGTGCCAATGCCAAAACTAAGTGCCTTGTTATCAGGTCCTCCTCGGGGAGGATGAATGCAGTTTGGCCATCACATACAGAGTGAAGTACAATTCCCAGAAACTGGCCACAGTGTGACACCAGCCAAAGGCAGGGAAGTGTGTGCAGGGCTACTTGCTGTAGCCAACAAGTGGGATGATGGGCATCTGAAATTATCTGCCCCACAGAGACGAGTTCAAATCTTCTTTCATTTGCTGTTAACAGAGCATAGGACAAAAGATCCAAGAAAAGGAGCAGAAGCAGTTGTACGGAGAATGATACGTTCACCATCCTGAGCCCTCTAAAAGGAGGCCCCCGAAGTAGACCATGGCAACCAGTTCAGGAATGGGGAGTGGGTACCATCCCAGAAGCTCCACTGCTACTGACATTGCTACTTCTCTGTGGGTCTGGGCTCCTGGATGAGCAAAGAACACCCTGGACTGTTGATGAAACACCACAAGAAAATTTTTTTTAAGACAATCACACTTGCCCCTTCACCTTCTGCACAACAGTCAAAGCCACCTCAGAAAAATTCACTTGGTACAAACACTGAGAAAACATCTCCTGACTAGAGACACTCCTGACACTCCTCCAGGTGGCTCCGATTTACTCGGATCTGCATATTGAAGCCAGGACAAGGCTGTAAAATCTCTTTCCTGGAGCTGCAGAGATCCTCCAGAAGGTCTCTAGCATTGTCTCCTCATGGTAATCCTCCTTCAGCTGAGTTACACAACTCAGGCTTTATTCACTGCCTTCTCTTAGCTGAGTCCAGAAAAGCTGTAATTTACATCTTAGGATGAAAAAAGCACCCAAAACAAACATCTCCTTCCTACACACACACATATATATAGATATATATATATAAAATTAACATCTTTTGAAAACACATGCCTCCTTCTAACTAAAATTATAGAGGAACTAAAATAAATATAACATCAGCCTATTCATAAAAATGCTGCTCCTGAAAATAAGCATTATGCAAACAAACCAACCTCTGCTTTGCCAGAGACAGACCATACCATGAAAATCCAGAACAAATGCTGATTGCTCAAAGCCTGAGCATATATGCTCCAGCAAGAGCAGAACAGGTGCAGGCCTCTGCAAGCAGAGCCCAGCCTGGCAACACATTGCATCAGGAAGAGAGAATAACACCATAGTTTGGATGGGTCAGGGGTACAAGAGAGCCTGGAAAAGGTCTTATCACAAAAAGCATGTCATTACTTTGGTATTTTTAATTAAAAACAAAAAAAACACCCCCGCCTCCCCATCCCCCCCCAAAAAAAAAAAAACTCACCAAGCACAACCAAAGCCTCAAGCCTTCTGCTAGGTGATATTTTCAAAGATGAAGATGTCAGATGGGAAACTTGGTGGCTTCCTGGTTGCTTAGACTCTGTCAGCACTTGCCTCTTTCCTGGCTTTCCCAAACTTTCCCCCAGCCCACGTACCAGCATTGCTGGCTCCATCTTGCTGCTGTCAGCCTCTCACTTCACTCCAAATCCAGAGCAGAACAGACAGCAAAGGGGTAGCTCACTCTAGAGGAGCGGACTAGGGCAACACCAAAATTACCAGCAAATCCCCCCATGATCCTGTCTCAGACAGAAAGAAGTAAGGAACAAGGACTTTCAGGACACAGGTGAGATGTCCTGGGGTCTCTACAAAAGCAGAGAGGAGGGGCATAAGGAAGGACAGACACCATGACAAACCAGGCCACAATGATAATCAGCTTAAAGTAAAGTCCAGAACAGTCTCAAAGGCATAAGGCCCAACAGCCAAGACCAGTACCTGAGCCTTGGGTGGGATGCATTGTCCTAGGGTGACGTTATGATGCTTGTATCCCCAGTCGTCTGTTCTGTTTATGTTGGATATTATGTTCTGTACCTTTCAGACTGGTTCTGAGAGTGAGACAGGGAGAAAGAGAAGCGCTGATTTTGTTTTCAGAAACAGCACTCACTCCTCCACATTCTGCTCCTGGACTGTGTTGTCCGCAGCATGGACAGACAGTGGGACAGAGATGCCCTTTGCTTTTAGTTAGTTTTTAGCTAGCTGAGGCAGAGAAGTTCCCTGGACTGTTTTTTTTTTCTCTTTTTCTTGGGACTGTTTAAACCTGCTCTAGAAACCCAGAAGAGCACCAGGAGCTCACACCTGTGGCCCACCAGGGCCCAGGACAGCATTTTCCAGTGTTGGAGGGACTGCTAAGAGACTGAGCTAGCCAAGCTACACTTTACAACAGGGCCCTTCTGGGTTTGCCATCTCTTCGGACAGCAAGAGGTTTTATTGTTTCCTATTATTCGTTTTCTTGTGCTTGTGGATACTTTGAAAAAAACTATTTATTTAACAATCATTTTCTCCAAGGAAATCTTTTCCTGAACCAGCTGGGGGAGGGGCCACTTGAATTTGCTATTCTGGAAGGACCCCCATTCAGAAGTCTCCTCCCAGATTTGCCCTAAACCAGGACATGGATGCACAGGCATCTTAGAGCCCTGTATGTCAGCAGGGAGGAGGGAGGGCAGCACAGACACTCCCACACCAACCTTCATGTTTCTCCATCATCCACTCTGCGCTGAGCGTTGCGCACCAGGCTTGGACTGATTTGGGTCCTGAAATCACTCCCTGGAACCACACAGAGAGCACCCCAAGGGGACAGGAAGACAGAAGGGCTTGAACTGCTGCTCATCTCCACCCCATCCTTCATCTCCCCTTCAGAAGATGGGGAATTCTGCAACAGAGGGAAGACCAAGGGACAGAAAACATCCCTGTTTTCAAGGCTTCGAGACAAAACACAAAGCGCTTGCTGGATAGGCACTCTGAGCAGGAGGAGGTCATGTACCGGAGACACAGGCACCAGGGGACTGCTCAAACTAACACTATAGGAAACTGCACCTGAGGCCAGGAAGAGCAGTAAAATCCACTCCCGTTAAAAACAACTTGGCGATGCAGACCAAGCACAGCTCTTCATCAGAGGACTACGATAACCATAGGCTCCTGCTGTAGCTCCTCTGTCAGAGACACAGAGGGCTACCTGCCAATTCCTTGGAAGCCTTCTCTCTGTCCCCAGATTGTCATTGAGGGCGAGCGCCTTGGGCTGTGTTATGGCTAGAGACCAGCTGTGGCCACTGCAGCCTCAGCAGAAGGCAAAAGACATGTCAAAAAGCATTCAGCATCAAGAAATTTACAGGTGCTTCCCTTTACTCTTTGCAATGATCCCCAGGTTGGCCAGGGGCACATATATGGCAGGCGGCCTCTCCTGCCTATCTGCCCCAGCCAGCCCATGGGTTTCACATGCTGAGGAGCAAAATCATTTATGGGGCTTGAGTCCCAGGCCACAGCAGAAAAACGAGCTACTTCCTTGAGCCATAGGACCTGCCTTGACACTGTCCAGCCCCCAAGCTGCTGTCATGGCATACCATGGATCGCTCCTGTCACCATGGCTGGAGTTTTCATTTTGCAGGTCAGAGCACAAGCCCAAAACTCCTGTACTTAAACAGCCTCTCCAAAGCTGTGGTTTGGCCCAGATGCAGTGGCACCTCCTAAGCTCAATAAAAGCTTCAGCAGAGTTATTTTTCCTTTTAAGGGGCTGAGCATTTAAGAACAAGTTGCAGAAGAAAAAAAAAAAACAAACCTGGCAGTTTTCATCCCCTCTCCTTCCAAAACGTGGTGTATGCATCCACAGCTGCACCCAAATCACAGCTGCTGGAAGGCAGGCAGCTCTGGGGGGAAGCCCAGTGCCAGCAGGACAGGACACGAGGTGCCCTGGCAGGGAGCTGAGACATGGCACAGCTCAGTGCTGGCCTCCTACCTGCACAGCCTTAGGCTGCATCAATCCCGGGACACGCGGTTGTGGCAACTGGGCTAGCTGAGACGGCTAATACCTTAGCCCAGGTAGCCTGTGCAGAAACCATCACCTGGAGACCATGGGAGGCAGGATATGGAAATCAGGATGTTGGTGGCATCATTCAAAAATAGGTCATGTCTCTTAGTCCTAGTTCTCCATTGGTTTGGGTCTTTTGACATATAAAGTCAAGACCCTATCTCCTGTTCAGGATTGGACCCCTGCTCTCAGATAACCCTATATATTGTAAAGTCAGCCACGCCCCCAGGTCTCTGGATGCTACCTCCCAAACCATGCTGTCACTGTGTTTGTGATCAGACCACCATTGAAGTTCTACTTTTGGGCACTCCATCATTCCTGTTCTGTTTATTTTTGCCACACTCCCCCGGACTAGACCCAGAATCACACTGCTGACTGTGATATGTGGTTAGGTCTGTCGCTGGACTGGGACCGACACTAGCACCACTGACCTGACTGCATCCCACCTCAACATGCTCATAACTAGACTTTGTCCCCAACAGACAGGACTTACATGGGAAAACTTCAATTTTATCAATATCCTAGAGAGGAAATATTTCACAGCTGCTTAGGTGAAGGCATTACAGGACAACCTGCCACTTCAGCAACAAATTATGACGCATCTTGCCTACCTTCCACCCCTGGTGCTCCCCCATGGCAGCATGTTGGGCCCAGCCCCAAGGAGGCAGCCAGATGCCTTCCCAATGCCCCCATGGTGATGCCCCTAGTTTCAGGGAGGATTTGTGCAGGCACACTGCAAGCATGGCTTGATGAGCATCACCATTGTCATCCCACCTGTACAGGGTCCCACCAAAGGGGGCAGGACTCATGCAAGGTCATCACCAGATGCACCAGCCACATCCTTCCAGGAGTATAAATCTCTGCAGGCAGGTACCCAAGGTCATAGATCTACTTTCTCCACATCCTCTTGGGACACACCAGGCTAAGACAAATGATGCCCGCTGAAGCAGACCTGAGCTTTATCCTCTTCTGAGAGTGTGTGCAGGCACCAAGTCATACAGGATCTGCCCACAATGCCACTCAAACCAGCTAAGAGCCTTCCAGCATGAATGAAACACTAAAATCAGGCCTGGGCTGTTTGTGTTTTTCTTAAGGGGGGTGCATACAAATAAAAGAAAAGAATGGAGATGGAACCCCTGAGTCTTCTGTCTTCTGAATGGGCCTCAGCATCCCTTAGCACTACCTGCTGATTGAAACCCTGGTCAGTGACTAGAAAGCAGAACATGGCTCCACAGACCTGTAAGACCCCCACACCTCAACAGAAGTAAACTGGACCCAAACAGGATGACATTTCCCAATGCTGACAAAGCTGCACCCTGGATGAAGAGCATTGTGCTCTTAAGCTGCAAGAACGAGGTGAAGAAGTTGTACCTGCCAAAATGACGTAGGGCAACAGCCCAGAGCCCTGGAGAAACAGCATGCATCAGGTGCTCTCCCTGGGCCAGTGCAAGTAATGTCACATCAATGATATCCCTACTATTTCAAGGACACAGCAGCACCCACTGCCCTGTCATCTTACAGTTACTGACAAAGGTCTTGATTTATTGAGCGTGCTGCCCAGCTGCTTCAGAACTGAGATTTACTCTTCACCAACTTCTATGTCACAGCTACCAATTCCAGGGATTCCTCCCAGCATTGCCACGAAGCCCTTGCAGCCAGGAGCCCAGCACAGCAGCTGCTGCCTCAGACAGCATGCCAAGGAAAGCAGTCTGGGAATAGGAGGCTCCACAATTAGAAGCTGTTTTACAAAAGCTGCATCACCACATAAACTCAGCAATTACTCCATAATCTTGGGAGCAACCCACAACCTGCACACTGTGGAAGGAGCAGGACTCAGCAGTGAATGATCTTTGTCATTCCTGTACGTGGATCATCCTGGGCTCAGTGACACGATGCCAGGCACAACACAGAAAAAAAACACACTGCAGTGCAGCATAGTTTTCCCAAACAGGAGGGCAAAAGAACAACCATTTTTGTGCCATCTTCACTGAAGGGAAGAGAGAGCCCATAGCAGCCAGAACAGAACAAAGCAAATAGCCAACTCCGAAGGATCATTTGCACCATGCACAGGGATGTTTTCTTGCTGCAGAAGGCAACACTGAGCAAGGAATAAAATATTTACAGAGATTTCTGAACAGTGTCAGATGGTGAAAAGGGGCAAGACAGGAACAGAAAAGAAACTTCCAGAATAAGCAAAGGGAAACCCATCAGCCAGATCCTCAGGACTGAATGGTCACCATAGTGAGAGCATGCAGTTGGGGACTTAAGGACCTCTCAAGACACCCACCTCTGACCTAAAATAACTCCACCAGACCATCAAAAAACCATGATAACCTTAACTTTTCTAAATGCAGCACATGAGCCAGTCAGAAACAGGAGCAGACTAACACTGTAATTACAGGGTGGAGAACCTGCACCGCCAGGCCACGCATAACTGGACAGTGTCACCCCAGGTGCCAGCAGAGGATCCCCTACGGACAGCCAGATCACGGAGCACAATGCTTTCAAGGACCACTCAGCAAAGCTACACATCTGAGGCAGGGACATTCCTAGAACTGTGACATTAGCAAAATAATGATCCTCTCTCTCTCTGTTCATTTAAAGAGCTACCAGTCATTTATGAGCTGAAAAATAGGGTCGCTTGAAAACACTTGCACAACACAACCACAGCAAGAGATCAAGTCATCTCTCAGATAGCAGAGTCCACAAAACACTGTGGGCTAAAAGCACGAAAAAAATGTAACAGTGTTTCATCACAACTTTTTTAGGCTGATTCGCTCTTCAGCAAATCTCTCAACTGCAGCTGTCTCGGCCAACTCCATTGAAAAATCTATGAAGAAACAAATGCAGAGGTTCTTGAAAGTATTAGCTGTCCAAGCTTGTTATGCGTGAATCAAGTTAACCATGACAATGCCAGGCTGGCAGAGGAATTTGGTTGCAAGTCAAAGGCAAAGAATAGGAGTGGGCTGGCAGCAAGTCAAAGGAATAACTATCTGCAAACAACCAACTCTCTCCCATACTGTGAGCTGCCATTAGGAAGCTCATCCCAACAGGACTCTGTGCAGAGGAGCAACTTCAGTGTCATCATCTCCTCCAGCCCAAAGCACACCAATTTCCTCTGACAAAGACAGAGGAGTAGTAGGTAAACAGCTGAAAACCTCAGGCACAAAAAAGTTCATAAACTCTTTATAAAACAACAAGTAAGAAAGTATCTCCTGGAAAAGAGTCCTTCCATTTGTTTCATCTACAGGAATTGCTGAACACCAGGCACATCAGACACAAACAGATTCAGGATGTTGCAAAGCCAGTGCACTGGACCCAGAGCGTTGGTCCCTCCTGCAGCCCCAGAACCTCCTCTCCTGCACTCTTGCCCCACAGGGAAGCGAATGGGTCCCTGCTCTATGCACAGCTCCAGCTCTGGAAAGCTCACCTATCCCTGAGTGAATTCTCAGTTTGGGATAAAAAACATAGCCTATATTTGACTATTTTAAATTGTTTTTATTCTGATGTAATAAACCATGAAAAAAGCTTCCTCCAAAAGGTAAGGGAAGTTTAATTGTTCCCCCAAACTGACATTCTTTTCCTGATTGTCTCTACAACATTACAGTGTGAGTAGGAGTCACATCCCATGAGCTGTATTTCAGCCTCTGCTTTGTCTGCTACACACTTGCATCTGCAAGACCAGGAGTGACTACAGTAACACCTTGAACTCCAAGTAAACCTAAGTACTACTAATGTATAGTTCCAATGCTTTGTCACTAACAAGCTCTGGCTTGATTTAATGAGAAATAAAGACTTAGGTGCTTGACCTTGCCTTAAAATGCAGTCACAGCCTTTTTAAAACTGAACATCTCTTCAATCTCGGAGATGTTAGACTTCACAAAACAAAGCACAATTAGTTAAAGCTCCAAATTTGCCTTTGCTCTCACCATGTAATAAAAACAAAGGCACGATTAACCAGGGGAGATCTCACTGTGGTCTACAACACACTCAGGAGAGGAAGCGGAGGGACAGGTACCAATCTCTTCTCTCCTGGGACTGGACTTGAGAAAACAGCATGAAGCTGAGTCGGAGGAGGTTTAGGTTGGTTATCAGGAAAAAGTTTTCCACCCAATGAGTGGCTGAGCACTGGAATAGGCTCCCTAGGGTACCAGTCACAGCACCAAGCCTGTCTGAGCTCAAGAAGCATTTGGACAACACTCTCAGGCACAGGGTGGGAAACTGGGGTGTCCTATGCAGGGCCAGGAGGTGGACTCAGTGATCCTGATGGGTCCCATCCAACTCAGCATATTCTATGATTCCCAAGAGTCCACAAGAAGGCAGTTTGTGGCAAATAACTGTGTCAATCACCAAAGGCTCTCAAAAAGGGGTCTCAGTCTCAAAGATACCCAGGAAAAACCAGCTGGGCTGCAGAAGGAGATAGTACCCCCAGAGGTGCTGCCAACAGCTGAGTCTTCCTGGGGAGATGGCACATGATATGCAGGACTATCTTGAGCAGACCCTCCCAAGAAACGGGGAGAGCAGTAAGAGAAGAAGGATGCAGTCACTCACTATGGACATCACAACTACGCCTTGCTTTGGACAAATCTTTTGCAGGGCATATGCTCATTTCTTCAGCCTCCCCAAGGAGGTTGGTAGGATAAAGAATTCCCTGTTTTCACTATATCTTTTTCTCTCAGTTAATGACAGTAGGCTATCAATCCAGCAGGTCAGGGAGATCAGGGAAAGTGCAATATCAAAGACAGTGACATCCAAAGTTGCAAGTTTCAAGACTGCCAAAAAAACTTTCAAGTTGCTGAGGAAAGGGAGGGAGGATTTACAGTTAATAGCTACACTTCAGCAGAAGAAAAGTGAACTCCCTGAATGAGAGGAGACTAGTCTGGCAAAACGACTCCTGCCTCTGGAAAGATGAAACTGGAGAACTGCAGCTGTGACTGGTGTACACCCAGAACCAGAGCTGGGGACAGACTCAGGATCCTAGTTCAAAACCATTGCAGCCCTTCAGATACTCAGGCTCAAGTGGAACCACCATTTAAAGAAAAAGCCCAGGTTTCGCCTTTTCCACAGCTCTTTAAAAGGTGCCAAAACACCATTCTGGTAATGGTATTTTTTGACGCAGTTCCAACTCAAAGCAGATTCATGCAGGCATGCTAATGCACTCTGGGGTTTTAAACACAGATAAATTCAACTAGTGCCAAGAACAGTTGAGCTGCAATTTTAAATACTCAGGGTTTATCTTATTTAAATAACCAGGAGATAAGTAAAGAACACATGTAGACCAGAGCCTGGCCCAGATTATGTTTGATTTGTGCCAAGTTCTTCCCTTGACCAAGTCAGTCTGAAATAAACACTGAAGCTACTTTGCATAGCTGGAGGAGTAAATATGTGTCATCTGTTTGTCCTGGTTTAAAGAAAGGGGGAGAAAGAAAAAAAAAAAGAAAAGGAGTTAAAAAGAAAATTGAGACTTGACTTTCTTGTAAATGGGACAAAAGAGGCATCTCAGCTCAGTGGGTGGCTGCAGAGCTGGCAGCACTAGACAGGATCTCCAGAACAACAACAAAAAACACCAGCAGGAAATCCGCAGTGTCAATTCTCCCCACAACTGATTTAAAATGAGCTTATTCCTTGCACTTGGTACAAAAGGAAGAAGCAGCTTCCTGGCTACGATGGGGGGAAACATAGTTATTAATAGCATCACAATGAGCAAGTATCAGAAGTTATGCTGCTGCCCTGGAAGATCTTGGCTGGTTCATGAAAATATGTGTTGCCACGGCAGTAACTGCTATACATGGTAACAGTGAACAGTGGGGTGAGAGAACAATACGCTTCTTGATTTGGTGCCCAAAACAAGTTCGTTTTGTTTTCTCCCACCAAAACCCACACATTGATTAGCTTGTGTTCAGTCCAAAACGGAGCTTTTAACTTTCAGCAGTGGCAAGGAAGATAGCAGAAAAGAGACAAATTCAGGAAGACGTCAAAGCAGGCACCACTCATTGTCCTTCTGCAATGGCATGCTTGATGGATTGGGGCAGAAACCCGGACCACATTCAACTCTGCCTTTTATTTGATATCCATCTAGACAGTGTTCATCTGCCAAATACTATGTACCCAATACATAGTATTTGCTACTGATAAAAAAAGTAAGAGCAAAAACCTGTAGAGGCACTTAAAGCAAGGCCTCTTCCAAGATGGGATGACCTGACATTCAATATCCAACATGGCAGCAGATCACAACGGTGGTGTGCTATTCTGTCCTTTGCTTCCCTCTTTGCAGTTCCCAGCCTCCTCCTCCTCCCTTCCTGCAGCACTGCCGAGCACTGAGCACACACAGGGTGCTGATACTTTCCAGAACCACCTATTTACCCTCAACTCGTTCCTGAATTTCAGTACTCAGGATTTCTTCCCTCATTTGCTCTTCCCCAGCCACCACTTTCATCCCTATTTCTAGATCAGGTACAAACACTGTGAGCAGCAGAGATCCCAGCCTGGCTCCCCCAGGACTTCCCTCTTCTATGAAGTCTCACCATCTACTACTCACCTTTACAGCCAATCTTTTAATCATTTATTCACTCATGATGGACCTTTCCGCAATACCTATGTTTCAGTGAGGTCAACTAGACCACCCCACTTGATCACCCCTGCCATGTACTTGGAAACATCTTCCAAGTACCAGTGGAGTCACGTAGCTCAGTGTTGGTTTACAAAAGCCATATTGGCACTTCTCCAGCATGTCACACCCATTTACGCTCCCACTTAATACTGGTTTCTGGAAACTTTGAAGAGCATAAGATATGCACTTTTGGTAAAGCCAAGTGCCCATTCCATTCTGCCTACAGGTGAGACATTCAAGTAGGCTTTTTAAGCAAAACACATAAGCCTAGTCATGCCCTTTCTCCATCTTCTCCCTCATTGCTCAAAAATCCATATGTGTATTTCAGATGCTAAAGGCACATGGCTAGCTGCTCTTCCTAGTAACTATTTCAGACTGACTGTCTTTAAGTTCACCCAAATAGTTTTTCAACCTGATGATGTCTTTTGCATCCACAACCCCCAAGAACACTGAAATCAGAAGTTCAACACAGATTGTGTAAAATTAATGGCCTTCCTCCTATCTGCTATAAACTAATCTCCTTTAGGTTTCACCAAGTGCCCATAGTTCTAGGGCCACAAGACTTGGTAGAAAAAATTCAACTTATCCATAAAAAGGGAAACATTGTCCCCATCTTTTAAAAGGGTACAAAGAAGGACCCTGGGAACTACCAGCCTGTCAGCCTCACCCCTGTGCCTGGGAAGATCATGGAACAGATCCTCCTGGAAGCTCTGCTAAGGACATGGAGGTGATTCAGGACAGCCAGCATGGCTCCACCAAGGGCAAGTCCTCCCTGATCAACCCAGTGGCCTTGTACGATGGCATAGCTCAGCAGACAAGGGAGGGGACACAGATGTCATTTATCTGGACTTAGTAAAGCCTTTGACATGGACCCCCACAACATCCTTCTTTCTAAATTGGAGAGAGATGGATTTGATGAGTGGACTGTTAGATGGATAAAAAAGTGCTTGGACAGTCACATCCAGACAGTAGTGCCCAACAGCTCAGAATCCCAATGGGCACCAGCAACAAGTGGGGTCCCTCAGGGGTCCGTATTGGGACCAGTGGTATTTAATAACTTCATTAGTATATGAAGGGAACAAGTGCACCCTCAGCAGGTTTGCAGATGACACACCTGAAGGACAGGGCCATCCAGAGGCAGCTGGACAAGCTTGAGACGTGGCCCATGGGAATCTCATGAGGTTTAACAAGGCCAGATGCTGGTGCTGCACCTGGGTTAGATATCAATCCCTGTACTGATCCAGACTGGGGCAGGAACAGATTGAGAGCAGCTCTGTGTGTGCTGGCACCCAGAAAACAACCATGTCCTGGGCTGCATCAAAAGCAGAGCAGGCAGCAGATGAAGGGAGGGGATTCTGCTCTGCTCCCCTCAGATGAGGCCCCACCTGCAGTGCTGCATCCAGCTCTGGAGTCCTCAGTGCCAGACAGACACAGACCTGGTGCAGCCTGTCCAGAGGAGGCCACCAAGTCGATCAGAGGGATGGAGCACCTCTCTTAGGAGGAAAGACTGAGAGAATTGGGTTTGTTCAGCCTGGAGAAGAGGAGGCTTAGGGGTGACATAATTGCAGCCTTTCAGTTCCTAAAGGGGGCTTAATAAGAAAGATGGACAGGGACTTTTTACAGGAGCATGTAATGACAGGACAGAGAGGAATGGATTTAAACTGAGAGTAGGTTTAGATTACATATTAGGAGAAACTTCTTTGCTGTGAGGGGGGTGAGGCACTGGAACGGTTTGCCCAGAATAATTGTGGATGCCTCTTCCCTGAGCTGTTCAAGGCCAGGCTGAATGGAGCTCTGAGCAACCTGGCCTAGTGAAAGTTCTCCCTGTCCATGGAAGGGGGTTGGAAGGTGATCTTTAAGATCCCTTCCAACCCAAATCATTCTCTGATTCTATTACCTTCATGACTCTGTGTACCTTGATCTTGCTATGCAAGACTTTTCCAAACCAAGGAGTCACAAATTTTATGCTCTCTCCTCATAAGACAGATGTTTTGTCCTTTAGTAATTTTAATTATCTTCACTGCAGTCTCTCTAACATCACTGTCCTTCTCACAATGCAGAAATCAGAATAGCATGCAGCCTTCAAGACAAAAACAAGGTGTTAGAGAGGGTCAAATTGATGCCCTCTGCTTTGGTATTAACTCCCTTGCTGACTGGCCTCTTTGGCTAACATCACAGACAGAACTGATGGTTTCAGAGAAATGTCAATGACTCCAAGCTTCTTCTCAAGCTATAACCACTAGTTCCAGACTGAGTATCAAACAGGCCCAGTACAGGTAATTTTTCTTTGTTCACCATGTTTTTCTACACTGAAGTTTATCTGTCACATATTAGTCCACTTTCTCAGTTCTGTGAGGTTCTTATGGACTTCCTCACCTTCAGTGAGCTATTCAACCCACTGAAGGAACTGAGGATCCTCTGCAAACCTGGGAATGTTACTGCAATGCTCTATACCTGAGATTACCCATAAGGTGCAAAATACTCCCAGCACCAGTTTCTTGGGCCTTTCTGACTGAAAGCTGCTGACTTTCCCAGGCTGAAAAATGACCAGTAAGCCCTACCCTTTGCAGTCTGTGCTTTCACCAGGTCCCGGTCCACAACAAGATCCTTCCTCCATGCCCACGGAGACTCAAAAGCCTTTGACAGACAAACTTGCCAAAAGCTGTCTGCAAACACAGGTACATGAAGCCTAGTGGTTGTGCTCCCAGCGTACTCCTCCACCTCCAGCAGGTCCATGAAGCAGAGACAGGGCTTGCCTTCACAATAGCTCTGCTAACAGTGCTCCAAGCAGCTGTGCTTGGCCATGCCTTCAGAAGAAGAAGAGGCTATCTTGAAGAACAAGACAAACTTGTTCTTCATTGCAGAGAAGGCACAGGGGTCAGACCCAACAGTCCATGGAACCCCAACTTCTCTTCACAGCCCTTCCCTAGCAGCACACCTGGACAAATACTGAGCTACTTCCGCAATTTCCTCAAGACTCTCAACTTTTGAAAATGCAATTGCATTTGCCACCACCAATTTATGTGAGATGAAGAGCACTTTAGCAGCAGGATACACATAAAAGTATCTCAGCAATTTCAGATTCAAGATCCTTTAGCACTCTTGAATAAATGCTATCTGTTCCTTAGTTTCTTATCAGTTCCTCTGCTCTAAAGCTATTTCTACTGATGTTCAATGCGAGACAACTTCTCAGACAGTTCTTCTGTAGCAAGCTTGTAATTTGCAAACCTTCTCCACAGGAGTCAAGATGATCAAAAATGATTTAGATTTTTTTGTGATAGCTTTATCTTCTGTGCCTCTCACACTTTAATCCCTTCTGCTGCCAGTTTCCAGCAGGCTTCTGATGCATTTGAAAGTTAATCATAGTTGGCAAATTCACTCCTCAAGAGTCTTAATCTGGCTCACCTTATTTTGATCTTACATGTAATCTGCTAAAATAGATAGGTTTTTTTTGTCTTCTTGCTTGGATACAGCTTCCCCTTTTTGGTAAACCTCCTTCTCATTCAACTGTCCTTCCCTCCCCTGCACATTTCCCTTTTTTGTGTCTTTCTTTAAAAGGCCAAACAAAAAATCTGTTCTTGGTGGAGGTATCCATTCCTTCTGAGCTGGTAATATCATCACCAAGTAATTTCCATGCCACCTCTGTTCCTATCAGCTCCTCTTTAGCCAAGGAACACATCTCAGCACTCTTACAAGACAGCAGACAGCCCCTTTTTAGCAGACTCAGGAGTAAATACCAGCTCTAGGGCCAGGGAGACAAGTCTCTTTCATTTTTATGTTGTCAGTCATAAAGATCCCATCATAACCCCAGGCTTTGCATTATTATGAGTATTCAGCACATATGTACTGAGTTTTCATAGGTAACTGCATATTCACAGTTTCCAGATGCCCAAAACTAGATATTTTTCCAGCTGGAAACAAGTTACACAAACAAAACACCTCCTGAGGCACCCACCAGGTGAGAGGTAGAGGGGTCAAGGCTTCTCCTTCCTGGGAGAAATACTGGATGACATCAAAAGACAGCCAAGATTCCAGGGGAGCAGCGCCCTCCAACAGCACTTCCCTTCCAAAGAACTGCCACAGCTTGGACCTTCTCCCTTATTTATTTTCAGCGCATAGCTGTAGCCAAGGTTGAGACCAGCAGGACTTTGGCAGGAGACACGCAAGAGACAAGAGGCTGGGCCCAATGGCTAACAAACTGCAAAACAAGTTTAGTCAGTAACAAGTTTTAATCTAGAAAATAAAAGCAACATGGATCAATTCTTGCCTGAAGCACAGTAAAAATGAGGACTGCATCTCCCAGCTGTTCATTCCTTTTCTCATCCTCTCTCACAGCTTGGCAGGTGTGAAGTTGAAAGATGAAGCCCAATACTGTCCCACATCTTGAGCAGCACAGAGAGCTCTGGTACAACAGAGCTGCACCCAAGAAGAGGCTGGCTGAATGCACCTGTAGCAGCACTCAGTTTTCACAGCCAACCACCCTGATATTGCTTTCTGTCCATGGGCCCACATACTCCTAATGACAGGCTGCACTTCCCTGAGGACCAACAGAGCAGGCCAAGCTCTACCACAGAAACATCTCACTATTAAAGCTCTTTATGCCACAGTTCACATTTGCCTTTCCCAGGGCAAACATTCAGGAGAGTTTACAGCTACAGACCTATAGGCAAAGCAGTACAAGTTCCTAGCATAAGAAACAGACTCAAAATGGTAATTTCTGGGAAATACTATAAATTCATGTAAAGTCCCTCAAATCTCTGCAGTCCATAAAACCTCTGTGTTTAAGCCAGGTCCAGCTGGAACGTGAGGGGCAAAAAAGCTGCACTGCTGGCAGTTCCATGACAAATTGCTTGAAGAAATGGCTACAGTTGCAAACAGCAGAGGCTTGAACAAGGCAATAGACTTAACTGCATGCCCTCCTTTGCTGGCGCCAAGGGCCCACCACATGCCATTCCTGGGGGCCCAACTCCGCTTTAGAGTTGGCGCCGCATGCCCTGGCAAGACCAGGGTAACAGAGCCATCTGGGCCAGCTGCACTGGCTGTTTTACTTCCCATCCAGAGTACAAGATGTACCTTGTATCAGGAGACACCCCAAAATAGAAAACTTTGCTCCTCCCCAATGAGACTCTACAGCAGCTCAAAATCAACACCTTTCGAGCACAGCTCACCACCTGCACCACCCAGGCCAAGCAGGGATAGGCACAACAACTACTGGAAGATGTTCATTTTTGCATTTCAAGCTAAACTCAGAGTACTTTCACTAAACCATTTGGTGATCACTATGCTGTTCACTCTTTCCCACCTGAAGTCTTTGCTTCCTGCTCCAGGGAAAGCAGGGTGGACAAAGCAGCCCAAGGTGAACTTCCCTGTAGCCCTGCAGCAAGTAAAACTTCACTGAACACCAGGTTACCAAAAAGCTTTTCTCCATGCACAAACAGCTCTCACAGCTCAGCAGCAGCTTTGCTTGTCTAAAGAGAAAATAGTAAGTGATTTCATCCCTCCAAGACCAAACAAAGTTTAAGCACATACGTGCTCAGCTGTTAGTGCACAGGATGGCTGATGGGGAGGTGCCACTGGACTTCGAGAGGCCACCTTCCTAGGTGTCCTAGGGTGACTATGATGCCTGTATCCCCAAATCGTCTGTTCTGTGTTCTGTACCTTTAAGACTGGTTCTGAGAGTGAGCAGGGAAAGAAGAAGCGCGCAGTTTGTTTTGAGAAACAAACTCACTCCTCTGAATCTGCTCTCGTCCTTGGGACTGTGTGGTTTTGGTTTTTTTCCTTCGTCGGATGCACGGAGGGCAGCCAGAGAGAGTTTTTTTTCCCCTTTGTTAGTCTAGCTAGCTGAGGCAAAGAAGCTTTCCTGGACTGTTTTTTTTTTTCCTATTTTATTTTTCTTTGGGACTGTTTAAATCTGCTCTGGACTGAAAAACCCAGAGGAGCACCGGGATCTTGCACCCGTGGCCCACCGGGCCGGGGCTCGGCATCTTCCAGCACTGAAGGGACTGATAAACAGACTCCTGGCACGGACTCTCAGTTTTGCCATCTCTCTTCGGAGCAGCGGGAGGTTTTATTGTTTCATATTATTATTGTTATTATTATTAATCATTCTTTATGCTTGTGGGCATTTTGTTTGTTAAATAAATAAGGCTTTTTTCCACTCTTCTCTGTGGGAATTATTTCCCCGGACCGGCTGGGGGGAGGGGCTGTTTGGATTTGCTTTTCAGAGGAACCCCATTCGGAGATTTCCTCCCAAATTTGCCCTAAAGCAGGACACTAGGTAAGAGTTATGGGGAGCCAGAGAGGCTGAAATCACTGATATGCCCCTCACTCCAAACTCATAGAGTCTTCCCTGTTTCAAGAACAAGATCAACCCAAAGAAGTGTCCCCACTAAAGCTTTGCCCGCAGTATCTCTTTGCCAGCCTCCCTCCTGTAGCAGGGCTTTGAATTCAAGGCCAAAGTCACTTCAAAGCTGGCTCAACAGACCATAGGAGAAGGAACAGGATGGTAACATCACGGCACAATGGCACGCTAAAATCAAGAGTGGATGTCTCCATGTCTCCCTCCCACTCTTTCCCCACCCCCAGCACTCATCACACGAGGACAATAGAGCTTCTCAAATCCCTCAGAGATAACTCAGCCTACTAATTAACAGCAGATGATTTTCTCTTGCTCTAGTGAACTCAGCCACTCCGGTGACACCCAGACACAGAAAAAAAAAACGGCGGCAGTGCACAGCTTCACCTCCAGATCATCACTGTCTTTCTTATTTTTTCTGCTTATTGCCATCCCAAAACTGACTTCTACTTTGGAAGTCTCCAGAATTTTAAACCTGTGTTTTAGACTAATTTCAAATGACAGCTTTAGTGAACTTAGGCTGGATTGTGATACCACCACCAGGCATTTCCTCAGCAGCTTCTAAATCCTCTGTACAAAAAGGAGCATATTTGCTTTTCACTGTTATTTTCAGAAATTTTAAAACTAATTTAATGAAAATTAGAGCAGATTACTTCAGCGGCAATTTCCCTAAGGAGTTTCCAAGCCAAAGCTGCAATTCTCTGGTCATTTGTAATTCTCTAACTCAGAACTGCAGATGAAAGCCCAAGGGCAGCACCAACTCAAGCACAAAGTAGCCCTCTAAACCCCAATCCTACTTCCTTCACACTCTTTTTACTGGGTTGATTAAATACAACTCAGCCATATCCCAGCCAAACTATTCATTGTATTACAAGGGTTTAAATTGCTAAAATAATATACTTCCACATTATGATGTGCTAAGCATTCATCCTCAGGCCTACATTAAACATTCCTCATGCCGGCTACACTCCAGGCTCTGCACCTCAGCTCACAGCTACTATTTCACCATCTCTCTTTGCTTTGCTTCATGTCGATTGGTGATGATCAAGAATTCATAAAACACTTAGAGCTTCTCCTCTCACCCTAGCTTAGAGCAACACTTGGAAGGTCTACTAAAAAAATCCCAAACATAACTACTCGATTTAGGGAGCCAAGAAGAGCTAAACAATGTAGTTGATCCACAGCTGGATAGCTGTAGATATCAAAGGACCATCAAAGAACTACAATGTACACAAGGAAGAAATGGGTGCAGGACCAGAAGAGGACCATATATGGCATTTATCACTTGACAGCACACTGACCATGTTAAAACTAACAGGTGAACCTTGGGTTACTATTTAAACACCTATATGGGAGACACAGTGCCTAGACAATGTGACCATCCACAGTTTACTCCATGTCTGGAAACAACCCTGCACTTGATATTTCTCACATGGCACCAACAGCATACAGGGGACAAGCCTAGAGCAGATAAAACTATGCAGTAGGGCACAACTGCGCCAGCAGATTAACAGGTGCATGAGAAGCAGGTGCTGGAGCAGGTGAGATGACTAGGTTGGGGTTCCAACAATATCTGAGCCACTCCAGCCAGTGCAGAGGAACCCTTCCAAGCAAGACTACACAGCACAGCTCATCCACTGGGCCTGCATTTAATTATTCAGCTATAAAGTCTCCTGTAAGTTTTGCTCTGACCTTCCTTTGTGACTGAAAATATTTTACACCAATTCCTCCTTCTAACCTGAGCCCTGGCTGCTTGTAAACAACACACTGCACTGCCTCAGAGTCAGAAAAAACCAAGACAGCTGAACTCCATGTGGTTAAAGGGGATTTGCTGAGCTCAGTCTCAGCTCATCAGGCAGCATTGTGCAGAGATTTTCTTGGTATCACCAGTGATGGAGACAGTAAGCCTCTTTGTTTATTTTTTCCCAGATGAATGACACAAGCAAAAGCAAACAGAAAAAACAGATCTACGGAACAAAGAGGCTATCCCTGCTACAATGCACTTGGCCCTGTGCCACAAGTTCATGATGTCCATGACAACACAAAATCCCACTACACTGAGCCTTTTCTGCCTCTATAACAGGTTTCCAGGCAAAAAGCAGCAACCTTGTTTGCCCAGGCAGGAAACAGCCCCATCTGTCACAGCAAAGTGCCTCATGGCAGTGTCCCACAGTTGCAAAGTTACACACAAGTGAACCCAGCACAGGTTTGTGTGGGGGACCCTTGCTGCTTGGCTTGTTTGGTTTTGGTAGATCATAAACCCTGCAGCTAAGAAAAAGGTTGGTTTAGAGAGGCCCAGCACTGCTCTGTTTCAAGTTGAGACAGGAACACGCAGCAAGTCTGGGGAGCACAGGGTGCTCCCTGTTCATCTTCACTTCATCCATGTCGAAGCACCCGCCACTGAGGAAGGCAAAGTGCACCAAGAGCTTGGTTCAGGGAGCTGGGCACAAGCAGAATACAAGAGAGTAAGAAAATACACCCTCCTTGTAAAACCAGACTTCTATTTGCCTCTGGTGGCTTATGAAGATGTCAGCAAATAATTTTATTAAGATGTCTTTTTTTCAGAAGTTCTAACACTCTGTAGCATAGACCCCTTGCTGGAATTTCATATAAGACCTAAAGTACAAAGAGACAGAAGAGCCTGAATAAAAAAATAAACTCAGCATCTCAAGCACTTTGGTCTTTCAGTATGTTTTTTTCAGGAAGAATTTTCTAAAGCTGATATTGTCCAACTCAAGCCCCTTTGTTTTGCCTGAAGCATGGAACGGGGAGGCCACATCTCCTTGCCATGCCAGCGTTCAGCCTGGGAATCACAGAGTCCTTTCCCTCTCCCATGCTTTGCTGCAAGCAAACAATCTGGACCTCCAGCATCCTCATTTTAAGTTTTCCAAATATCTCTTGGCTGTGTGAGTTGAATAAACAAAAAATGGCAGCCGACAATGCACAAAGAAAAAAGCTTGGGACAGTAGCTGGAAGATAGCTGACACCAGCTACACTGGAATTTACTGGGCTACACTCAACTGGAAATAAAAAACACTTAATCCTCATAGCAATAACCTCAAACTCTTGGAACAGTAATTACGATGAGGGAATATATGCCAAATAATGGTATTTCCATTATCCCATGAGACAAAGACCAAGTGCAAAAGAATTTTCTCTTGACCTACCAAGTCTCTTCCAGATGTATGAGCCCAGATGGACCTCATGGCTGCTGCTTTAGTTAATACCTTCCTGCCACTCCAAGAATGGACTGCTTCAAGAAACTGTCCAAAGCAGATTACTCTTCCTCATGAAAAGCATAAAACCCATCAAACAGACAGCTTGCTTCAATGGATACTCATGGCTGAGCTAATAAAAAGCACAAGAAATTATTTGTTCATTAAAGCTGTCTTTCCTACACGGGAACGGCCTTCCTTGGCGAAGGCAGGAATTAACATCAAATACGTAAAGTAATGACAGCAGAATTCAGAAACCTTCTATGAATCCAGCTAAAATCAACTCCCAGTACCTGTTCCAGAATTTCTTTTTATTATAAATAAGAGGCACTTCCTGAGCTATTTGAATCTGCCTGGGGGACTTTTTATAGAAACACAAGCATATACACATCACAACAAGGCACAAATAATTGCACTCCACTTGGGAAGGACCGACGGAGCCTAAATGGAACATTTCAATTTCTGACCTATCTATTTGCTGAAAGCTTGCAAGCATCTCCTCCTAATTGCATCATCCAATGAGAAAGCCATTTGGGGAGTACAGCAGGAATGGAAACACTGGAAAATGAGACTACAGGAAGGAGAAGACGTTTCTTTCCTTTGAACTTCTGATTAGTTTCCATCAGAAGACTCTGATAAGTCTGAAGGCATTTCCCAGAGACCAGGCTTTATCTGCACAGTCAAACATCACAAGGTTTGACTACCCCTTAGGAGCTAGCTCCAGACCATGCTGGACCTGCTGATGGAAGCAGCTTAAAAAGGTTTTGGCAGGGATGGTAGACAAGACAACCACCTTGCCCTCTACAGCCCCTCTTCTGCTTCTGCCAGAAGAGCTACTGGAGGAAAAACTCCTGGCTTCACTTAAAGCCAGTCACCCATAAACCATTTCATTCTAAAGAAACTTCCCTGGTAAGCTTACCAGCTCAGTGGCATGTTTAGAGGAATGGTGATGACAGGAACAAGCATATGGCAGAGGTCAGGCCTGGTGATAACCTCTCCCACCTGCATTTATTTCCACTGATTTTACAGAGCTAACAGAGACCTTTGCTATCCCAGGTCATTTACTGCCAAGTGAATTACCACAATCCAGCCCATGCAGGAAAAGGCTCATCCAGCAGACAAGAGTGAGATGACCTGCTGGGGGGGCATGGACTTCTCTGGCAGTCAAAGTTAGCTGCAGAGAGGATGCTTATTCACAGCCTTATTTAAGCCAAGAAGAGGGTAAACCAGTACAGGACACATGGACCCAGTTCAGAGGATGTGGAGGGCTCTGCACTGCACAACAGTGAGAGGCTTGGATGCCCTGCCAAAACCAGAAGACCCCTCTGCTGCAAAGCCACAGCTGAGTTCAGACACACAGAGTCCATCAGCAGCTTCAGGGAAGACTGATGAAGTGTAAAAGTTTTCACTCATTCCTAAATTAAAGTTGCTAAAAATATGGAAACTGGTATTCATGCAAACACAAATTAAAGCCTGAATTAATATGAATTAACTAAAAACAACTATAGTAAAATAACTCAAGATTCAATAACAAAATTGAGTCCTCATTGTAATCACAACAAAACACATCAAACCCTCACATTTTCTATTAATCAAATTAAAATAGCCAGCCAGAACAGCAGCTTTCCTGCTGGACAGGCACATTCAGTACCATTCCCAGTTCTTCCACCCAGCTAACATGACTTTAGCAACCTCAGTATTTCTGGGTAGGCTGGAAGATCTCCCTCTGCACCCATCCTGAGGCTGTTTAATTCAAACAGCCAAAAACATGCTGCTAAAACAGCAGGTCCAAACTGAACAGCTTTTTTCTCTGTAAGTAAAATGCCAACCAAGTACTATTGTTACTAAAGCATTTACTCATCACGAAATACAGATATGACATGTATGACTTCAAAAAAAGGGTTAATGAATATGAATATGTATTAAACAGCACTGCCAGCAGAAAAAAAACAACCCACCCTCATGGGCCAAAGAAGTCAGAATCCTACAGCTGTTTATGCTTTGCTGCCTTTAATTGCAGAAGCAATTCCATTAAAGTTGAGTCTATGTATCTAAAAGCTCTTCCCGCAGTCCCTCAACAATAATTCTTCCTCCATGGCTCTCAAGGGAAAAAAAACCCCCTTGTTCCCTGGTTTACAAAACTTTACCTCATTGCTATCAGGCAGTTACCCCAACCCTGTGAAGGCAGCCCCAAAGAATGGCAAAATGAATTTTATAAATGCCTCAAAGCTCAGACACCAAGACAATGAAATCCACAAGTTTTTCTTACTCCATTAGCCAGCTCACTACAGGAATCCCAGGCTCTGCTTTCATTTTTGCACCACAGAACATTACATTTTTCTAGAAATCAAGTAAATCAGTCGAATGGGAGGCTTCTTTTTTGTGTTCTTAAAGCAAGGCAGCACTCTTGGAGCCCTGTTCTGCACGGCATATGACGCATGCATGTCTCTCATGAGGATTTCTGCTGCAGATCCAGTCAGCATCAGGCTGAAAGCAGACTTTTGCATCACAAAGACAACCATAAAATTCTCTCAGTTACAAAATGCACCAGACCTGTGGACTGAGATCTCACTGTAGCTTATGTTCTCCCAGCTAAGGCCAAAACACCTGTTTCAGCTAGGCACACCTGTTGTGAATACAGAAGGCACATGAACTATCTGACCAAAATCCTGCCTTCTAAATCTGCATTCTTATAATCCACTATGATCTCAGCATCTCTCCAAATAGCCTCCATCCAAATGATAGGAAGAGTTGTCTCATCAATCCAGCAAAAACCAAACTCAAAAGCACTAAAGAGACAGTCAGCGAGGTATACACAGGTAAAACACAGTGAAATCCAGCACAAAAAGCTCTGTACTCCTCTGCCCCAGTTAGTAGAATGATAGCCTCAAATCTACAAGATTTCGTCCGGTTTTGCAGTTTACACCAAAATAAGGAACCTACAACCTCGATCACCAAGCACCTTTGGATGCCACAAGCAGGGAGGCAGAAGCAGCTGCTGTGAGTTGCTGCTGCTGACAAAATGAGAGAATGCTGCTGTGCTCATCATTTTGCTCTGGCTGAATTCTGGTACTCTAGGGCCACCCTCAATGGGATTTGCTATCCCTTCCCAAGACGCTCCTTACAGACAAACTCAAACTCTGGTCTGCTGCAGGAGCCGCAGAAGGAAAAAGAAATAAAACAACTTCAAAAGCAAGAGAAACAAAAAAATATTCCAAACACCTTACATTGTCAATGAAGGACTGAGCAAAATGCCAGTGCAGCTCTCCTCCAGCCAAAGAGAATGTGAGAAATCAGCTGAAATCTGGTACCCATAGAGAGAGTCACGCTCCAGGAATTTTAAAACAGTCAAGTTTTTAATCTGGGATCAAAAAAAACCACTGGCAAACCAGCGCAACAGCAACTGGCATCAGCAACAGCGAGGATGGTGCCTCTGCCAGGCTCTGCACTTTCTTCCTGGCAGAGCCAAACTTAATTAAACCACTTCTGGCCGACCATCCCAGGTGCGGAGAGACCAGGAGGAATTCTCCTTCAGCTGGGTTATTCATTAAAGCCGTAAAATCTGCCTGCGTTTGTCGGAAGCCGGATGCAGCCTGGGAAACTGGCCTGGCTACCTGGCCCTCCATTTTCACTACCAACAGGTGATCCTGGCTCCCTACCCACTTCCAGGAGAGGACAGAACCCTCTCCTGGTCACAGTAAAACAGCCACGCCCGAGAGTATTTTCACTGTCATTCTGTAAAAGTGCTTACTTTTTAAGAGAAAGAGAGCATGCTACGGGGGCACCCAGCCCAGTGCCAGCGAGCCCGGACTGGAACGAACACAAATCCATGGTGTGCTCCCGACGAGCCGCCCATCTTCGGAGGTGCGAGGGCACCCGACAAAGCCCGGCCGCAGTCTCCGGGGAGGCGCCGGGAGGGAGGACTCCGAGTCAGGGCCGGGCCAGCTACGCTCAGCCGAGCTCACGGCCGCCGGCCTCGCTCGGAGGCCGCAAACAGCACAGTCCCGGCCTCAGGCGGCAGCCCCGGCGGGAGCTAGAACAGTGCGAGAGGGAGTTCCCCACACAGACAGCCCGGTACGACCGGAGGCGGCCCGGAACCACCACCCCGCACGAGTCTGGCGGCTCGGCTCGGCCCGGCTCGGCCCGGCCCGGCTACATTTCACCTGCTGAGTCGGCTTGCCTAGCCCCGCGTCCACCCGAGCCGGGGGTGGCTCCCGGCCCCAGCCCCTGCCCAGGCCCACTGCCCCAGGGAGCGGCAAAGCCTCTTTCCCCTCTCTCGCCGCTCAACAGGTGTGTAGCGGCCGCACTCACCTCTCCGCCATGGCCGCTCTGCCCGGGAGCGGGGCAGGATGTGAAACCCGATCCCGGCCCCGCCCGGGGGCGGTGCGGCCCGACCCGGGACCCCCGGCCACTCCCCGGGTCCCTCTGCCGGGGGCTGCTGCGCCGGGACAGGACGGGGCGGAACGGGGCGGAGCGGGGTGGAACGAGGTGGAACGGGCCGGGACAGGCGATGCCGGCGCTAGTGGCGGAGCAGCAGGTCGAGGGCAGCCCCTGGTGGCGGGCGCGGCCGCCCCGGAACGTGATCGAGTCCGCCGAAACCCTGGTGTCGCAGAGCTTCGGCCCGAGTGGTAGAAACAAGGAGAGTTGAAGCGGAGCCCGGGACATCAGCTTTGGAGCCCCTAAAGCTTTATTTGAGGTACAGGTCAATGGCAAAAGTCAGCGGTCGTGACCCGTTTTGTGAGGAAAAGTGTGGTCAGGCAGGTCACATCCTGCCCTCGCCTTGGGGACCCTTTGGCAGCGCTGTTGTTGCGGCCCCCAGGTGCGGCCTGCGCGCGCCGCTGGATCGCAGCTGCCCTGGTGAACCGTGGTTGTACCGACGCTGCCTCCCGCTGCGCTGGGCACGTGGGGCTTTATTGGTTCTGCTCTGCCCTCTGGTACTCCCGACATCCTCCAAGAGCATGGATGGAAAGCGGCAGGGGGGACTTGAACCAGCCTGGAACATTGAGAAAGGAAAGTTCCTTTGCCAATGCTGGATGCTGTTCCTGCTTCCAGGTGGGAGAGTACAGACATTTGGGTCAGCCTTAGCTGTAAGGCTGCCATGCTATCGGTTTGCCCAGATGTGTTCTCTTTTCTGCCCCAGCAACTTTGTCTGGGCAGATCTTGTGGACTTTCTGTTTCTTCTCTATCCTGAACACATAATAGACTGGTCAAAGCTGTGCAGGAACATCAGGTGTGTCTCCAGCAGATGCACAGATCCACCAGCGGTGTACAAACAGCGTAGGTTCAGAGACCTAAAGAACAAGTAGAGCTCTGCTCCTCAGCCAGCATGAGTAGTCTGAATAAACAAGTCATGCTCTAAAGGTCAGCCCTGCTAGATCAGCTTCTGTCAGCCACTGTTTTCAAGTACGTCATTTGGCATGGTGGCACAAGAGAGCTCTTGCTATCTCAGTAATTGTTGCAATGTGGCACTATTCCCAAGGAATCTTTTATGGGGTCCTGTTATTCCAGAATAGGAACAATCCCATCTGGAGGCAAATCCTAGGGGTTGAGCTGCCCAGATTCCTCAGACTCTATAACTGGGGGTGCAAGATTTGACAGATACTTGGTGGATTTTGCCACTAATAGAGTGGTTTGGGGCCCATGTCACGCCAGGGAGGAAGTGCCAGGGAGGAAATGTCTGCTACAGTAAGAAATGAGTCCATTCAGCTTATTAATGACCCCATGCAAGCCAATGGTCAGGGTCCCACCCAGTGCAACAGTGCACTTACTTTGCAAACAGCATTTTGGCACTATTGAGAACTTGAGGGTAACTTAATCTGAAGACATTCCCATGAAAGTCCAACTACATTTTTAAATATCAAATAGAGAGACAGTGAGATCATGGCTGCTGTTCTTGTGGGCTGGTCACACAGTTGCACTGTACTTACGGGGTGGGGGGGCAGAGAGGAGGAGAGTGTGTCCCTGCAGCCGGGGGCCAGTGGTGAGTGGGGCCCCCACAGGGGCTGTGCAGCTGCTGGAGATGCCTGAGGTGCTATGGGAAAGCAGGCTGGAGAAGTTGAGTTCTGTGGGACTGCAAAGCTCAGTGACTGAGGCACAGGCTAGCAGGGAGGGAAAGGAGGAGTTGAACCAGGTCTGCGTTGAAAACAAAAGTTTGCTGGTGTAGCTCTACCATGATTAAATTGGCATCCCTCTTTGTGGAGATACAGATATTGCTTACCTTTCCCAATACAGGCTATACCTGTCCTCAGGGAAATAGTAATACTGGGAAAATGTCTATAGCAGCCTGATAGTCTCTGTTCAAGGGCTTCTGTAGACACAGATTTACTGTGTAAGAATTTTAACAGCTTGATTTTCATTTCTGTCCTAGCAAGGCCCTTTGGACATGCTGAAAATAGATGCTGGGGACATGGGAGGTTTTGGAAGCCCAAGCTTTGGGGACCCCCAAAATGAGTGACCTGACAAAGTAAGTGAGAAGTTGGCTGCAGGAAGGACCAGACAAAATATTCAATTTTTTTGCAATGTTCTCATTTTTTTTTGCGTATTTCAGGGTTTGATGATAATGTGTAGGCTGTTTTCCACCTACACCTCTGGCAGGCCTTGCTGAAGAACCTAAACATCATTGCTTGGCTACTGCAGCTCAAACTGGGATGTTATTCTGCACTAAGAGATCCCGTCTCTCTTCAGGCCAAAACTGGCAAACTGGAGGCTCTCAAGGACACAAAGGACACATTGACATGACATCTCAGGTTAGTCCCACTCGTGAGCTGGCAGCTCTGTGCTGACCTGCACAGTCACACAGCAGGAGGTCATCAGAATGCAGAGCAAGGAAACCGCCTTGAAGGCAGAACCTCCCCACTAGAGGAGGGTCACACACCTGCTGACATCGAGGACGCTCTTGGGAGCAGAGATCCCCACTGCTGGAGAAGGAAAGCTGGGTGATAGGTGGTTCAATTACCTGGCACAACGGCCAGCTCTGAGGCTGTGCCTTGCGCAAGGTACACTAGTGACTCAGGGAGGGGTGAGTAATCCCAGAGGGGAAAAATGAAGCAGCTAAAGGAAAAGCTTCTTTTTGTGGGAACTTTTTCACAGACCTTCACAGCTCAGACAGTCAGGGGCTGAGGAAAACTTCTGCTAGTGGTACCTGGTGCAATAACACAAGGCAGTTCTCCTCCAGAGATACAGGTGGGTCACTGTAACACATACTTGGGAGATCAAGCCCACTAGTCACAAGGCCTGTTATCAATACACCAAAAGTGGCAGCAGGAGATGAATGTGAAGTAACTTGAGAGCATGGAAAAGGCATTGCAGTGTCTGTGTGAACAGAGAGCTCTGGCTCTTTTGCTAATAAAAGAAGAAACAGCCTTCATGAATTGTAAGGCTGTGAACAGCAGACCACTCACTGTAAGGTGAGGTAAGAGATATATGATCAATGTTTCCAGGCCAAATCATCATGTTACTGCTGTTCTTGGCTGAAGGATATACTGTATAACTGTCACTGCAGAATTGCAAAATGAGGCAGCTCCCTGAGATCATGTTCAAATTGTTCCTCAGATACTGCTCCCAAGTGGAAGTAAGTGTATTTGGAGTTATACATCCTTTCATAAAGCTGCTCATCTGATGCTTATATTTGGTCACACAGTTGTGCTGTGCTCCATGTCAGGAAATGGCAGGTGGAGGTCTTAGCATGAGAGGTCTTCCTCATGTGGGGGTATGGAAGATCCAGTGATGCTAAAGCTATGGGGAGCTTAGTATTGCAGTGCTGCTGTCGTGCTCATATGTCCCAGGCTGATAGTTGCAGCAATCTCCAGGCAGATATGCTACAGATGGGAGCCCAGCCAGAATATTGCCCTTGGTCCAGCAGGCACTGGCCTTCCTCTGCCTCTGTTTACAAAGTGGGTTGCACAGCTTGGAACCAGTCCAGTCCAGCACCAGACCCACAGTAACTGTCTCCATATCCAGCAAGGAGGGGAGTAACAGCTCCAGTCAGGTCTGACAGCCCTTTGTTGAGAGACTGGCGATACTGGGAATAGATGCCTAAAATGCTTGGCAAGGTCTGTATGGATAGGTTTACAGCCAGCACTGCCTTTACAGTGCAGCTACAGCCTCGGATCCACCTTCCAGGGCACCAGCAGTGGTGGGAGGATGAGCTGGGAGATGCTTCACTGAGGATTCTCTGCGTTACTCCTGTGCCGCATTTGAGCTCAGGTCCTCAGCCTTGACCTCAACTCATCTGTACTCCAATGAAGCTTCTGCCAAGGCCACTCACTGGGTCAGCAGTCACTCAACCCTGGCTGATCCTGGTTGCTGACATCAAACTCTCTGCTCTTCTTGCATGGTGAGTATGGTGCTGTCGTGCTGTCACCTTGTCTCCAGCTCACGTGTAATCCTCTCCTGCATCCAGCACCCCAAGCCCTCATGGCTGGAAAGGGGAGCAGGAGCAGGAGCAGCTCAGTGTACTCTTGTGATGAAGGAGGCAATAATACCAGAAGACATTCTGTGAAGGCCCTGTGTTAAATAGGTCAAACTACTGCCCAGATACTCCTATGAGTGTTGACATATGGGCTCACCATGGCGAGCTCTTTGCTGCAACAAAGCTAAAGTGCTGGGCTGATTGGGGGGCACAGTTCACTCAGATGGGTGATGAGATCTCTGTCCTTGGAGATTTTCAGGGTGTGGCTATGCAAAGCCATGATTTACCTGATCTAGTATTGGTGATGGTCTTATTTCAAGCATGAGTTTGGGCTAATTCTCACCAAAGGTCCCTCCCAACCAATAACTCCATCTCAGGGAGCTAGAAGTTCAAGCTGGGCAGACATATGTAGTAATTTCCCCACTATTTCAGCACAGACATCTTATATCCTGTCTCAAAGACCTTATTGAATGGAACCAGGCTGACCTGGGGGCAGGTGTTGATGGCTGAAGTTCTTTGGATTGTCTGCTGTGAAAGTTCTCTCTGCCAAATGGTCTTAGGAAGTATGAGGAAAAGAAAAAAAATCCCTGTTCTTCATTAATCCTGTCTGTTTTGTGAAGATGACAGGATTGAATAGCCCAGGACAGTCCTTTGGAAAAAGATAGTTGGAGGTATTTGGCCATTTGTAAAAATACATGTTTTTAGGCACCAATCAGCAGGTTGCTATGATTTATTTTTTTGGTCTTTTTTAATCGCAGGCTGTCACACTTTCGGACACACAAAGGACAGGGCAGACATCAGAAGGTCAGGCAGGAAAGCTCTTTTTTAATTTTCTGACTCCATCTTATATACATTTTGATCAGAAGGCAAAAGATTGGCTACACAGGTTGCCACCTCTTTGACCTGGTTGGTGAACATCACCATCAATCATATTTCTCCTCCCACAGGAGAAATATGTAAACAAAATAGATAAATTCTAAATATATACATAGTTTACATGAAGCTGCATGAGAATAAAATGCAGATACTGAAAAACAGGAAAACTCAGGGCGACAGCAGGCATGATGTAAACTTATATAAATAGCCAGGTGTTCTGCAGTGGGGCTTTTTAAAAATCACCCTGTCCTAATTTTTTCTGCCTTACCATCTTTAGCTCCTTTGCAGAGTAAGCAGCAGTGCTATCGTGTTACTGCTTGGCAATAGAGCAGGTGGCTGTAACCCAACTGTGCAGCATGGGACATGAAACAGATGGAGCAGCAAATGCTCTTTGTTTTCCCTCCTGCTTTCCAAAACAGATTGTGAGTAAAAACATACAGGGGAGTTTTTGCCATCTTCCCTGCTATGGTGGCTCCCTGGCTGTTGCCCTCAGTTTCTCTTGAAAATGCAAGTGTTTGAAATCTTGCAGTGCTGTTCTCAGGCAGCTTCAAGAAAACAATGTATATTTTTAGCATTTATCTATTGTTTACATTTTCCTGCTCTGGGTGGAGAAATGTGATGGACGGTGATGTTCACCATCCAGGTCGAAGAGGTGGCAACCTGTGTAGCCAATCTCTTGACCTTTGTACAAATTTATATAAGTATTGGAGTCAGATAATAAAGTAAGAGGAAGGAGAAGCTTTCCCTTGACCTGCTGCGTCTGTCTCGTTCCTTCTGGTGCCTGCAGCAGCATCACCCTGGCTGCTGACACAGCCGTGGCGTTATATAGCACGGGTAACATCTCCCCACAGCAAAGGAGGGTTATGTCCTTTTGACACGAGAGCTGCCAAGAGGGGAAGGCCAT
>JANPWX010000687.1:626353-680248 GCA_024734555.1 Trochalopteron elliotii
CCCGTGCGGTTCGGGTGTTCCCGTGGCCACGTCGCGGGCAGGCCCGGCAACCCCCGGCATGGCGCTGCCCCGCCCCAGCTCCCCCTTTCCAGCCCTTCTCTCTTCCCGCGATGGCGCTGTGCGGAGAGACCGGGCGGGAGCGGCTGCGAGGTTGTTCGCACTGGAAGACGGGGCGGAAAGTGGTGGAGGTGGGGCAGCTCCGGCCGCCGCGGGCGGGCGGGGAGTGGAGGCCTTTGGAAGGAACGAGGTCGGAGGGCAGCCGCGGCGGGGCAGGCAGCGCTGCGCATCACTGTTTCTGGGAAACCGAATTCGCTCTGCTCGGTCCTGTCAGGAGCAGGTGGGAATTCTGTCTGGTGACCTGCTCGCAGGCGTATGGGTCCTGCTGAGAGGCGAGCTCCCGTTCTAAGGCGTCGGAGTCCCCCGTAAAGTTTTCTGATGCTTTTCCAGGACACTACATGCAAGACGTGTCGAATTGTCATTCACTGGATTTCTGAAACAAATAATTTTGAGAACGAGACCCTTTTAAAATTCCCTTTATTATATATAGTACAGCACAAAGTGAGTGTTTTCTTTCAAAATAGTGCCCAGCTCAGTTGCCGTAAATTTTCTGTCCCTTTGCGTTTTCTGTACATCCGCAAAGTTCCAAGTGTAGTTAGTTCCTGTTTTTTGTTTTGGTGGCTTGGGATTTTTTTTTGTTGTTGGTGGTGTTTTTTGTTTGCTTGTTTGGGTGGTTTTGTTACTTTTTTCCCCTCTACAAACAAGTTTGTCATACGTAGCTTTTTTGAGAAAGCCAAAAGACCTTTAGGAAAATTATTTGGAGCTTCGGTGTTTAATGAAAGATACTTGAAAATCTGTCAAGACTTTTAGTAATTTGAAATTATTATGAGCTTTCATTTGTGTTTTTTTAAAAAATAGTTTCTAGTCTATATGTGGCATTATGTGCATTACATGTATGCATTGCAGGATTGGTAACAGGACTGCGTTACAAGTAGAGAGAAGGTACTCTGATAACATGGTATTGTCCCAGTGGAAGTGTAAAGAGTACAAAGGGTAGAGATTGCTGAGGTGAGGCCAAAGGTCCGTGCAGCTCAGAAGGTTGTCAGTGAAGGTGGCCAGCAGTAAATGCCGAAAAAAGAATGAACAGCACAGTCACACATGGACGGTTCTCTCTGTGTGCGCTTAGTTGTCAGTTAGCTGTGGTTCAGGGTCACGAGGCATGCCTTTGTTTAATGAAAACCATTTTCTTTAAACTTACGGGTTTTTTTTCTTTTAAACATTGCATGTGCTTCTTTTTCTTTGTTAGGATCCGCAGTGCCCTTCAGCAGTGAATTCAATGGCTAAATGCTTTGTGAATAATGACCATTGTTTTGAATCCACTGGATGGTAGTTCATTCACTCATTATTTGGGTCAATGCAGTAGTAGTTATTCCCTTTGCACTTTTCCATGCCATTCAGTATTTGATGGTCCCTATTATGGCCACCCCACTTCAGGATGAAGAATTCCTCCCTAAGTGTAGCTGGATGTGTTGGCCAAATTACACATTTGAAAATGTAGTTTTGGGTGGGAGTTGTCACCGGTGGGAATTCTTCTGTAGAATTCTGGATTTGCCTTTTTCATGGCACTTAATTATACTGATGTACTATTTACACTACCTACTGGTAGAACATCTGTGAATTAAATCGCATGTATGTAGATGGCTTGAAAAGCTGAACATAAATACTGTAATAAAAGATGAAATTGAACCATTACACTTAAACGAAGGACAGTCGTATCTGTAAGCGATAGCACTGTAGCCCAACAGGTAATAATGTGAAAATGAGGTTAGCGTGCCTCGATTAAGTAATTGAGTGTGAACTTCCAGTGCTGTGATCCTGCTTGAGAGTGGTGTTTTATTCTATAATGTATCCCTGAGCCAGGGTCAGATGTGTTGCAGCTCTGTTATGCAGTCTCAATTATGACATTGTAAGGTACCAGTGTGTAAAGGATCTTGAAGTGTTGGAGCATTTTCATTATTCTGTCCAAGGCTTTGGACAGCACAGTTCTGCAACGGTGCCTGTTGACAAGGTGCAAGAACTAACCTGTATGATTAAAAATCCATTTTATTGTGCACATGCATATCTTCAATGTTGGGCTGTCAGACTTTGATCTAGAGGACTGGCCATTCTTGATCTTAAAGGAAAAAAATAAAAGAAGAGAAACTTCCACTATGAGATTTGAGGAAGTCGAATATCTAAGTTTAATGCCAAGAGTCTTGAGAGGTGCTTAATAGCAAAGCTGCATAGGGAGAGGAAATCAAGTGTCAAAGTGATTCAGAGTATAATGAACATAAAATTTTGCAAGGGCTTGAAATTGGAAAATAAGAGGAGCAGCTAAACCCAAAATGTCTGTGGTGTCAAGTGTTACCTGGTGCGGTGGATCTTTTGTTTTGAGACCTGACGTTTCAGACTGGATGGACTTTGTGTATCCTTTAGTAGCTCTTAGTGCTGGAATCACAACCATTTTCCTGTGACCCCTGTTATATATGAGGCAGCCTTTCTTAAAGCACCATGATGTCCTGATGCTGGGATTGGTAAATGATGGTGGCAAAGGCTAGGAGCTGTGAACAGGTTTGCCTGATTGTTCATTGTCATTTGGTGGAGCTCTAGCACTTCTCAAGATGGCCACTAGAGCTGTGTTTCTGCGTCATAAATATGCCGTGCTCTTTGTTTTGAAAGAAGTTGGTGGAATACCTCTGGGGTTTCCTCTGGCTAATGGTGTTCAATCACACTTCGTTGTTTGCAGCTGTAATTACTTTGCACGCATTTGTTATCATCTCACTGGGCAAGACTTTATTCCAGTTTTTGTTGGAAGTATCTATTGAAGCACTGTTATGTGAATTTGAGCCAATGCAGTGATGACTGCTTAAATAAAAGCTTTTGGAATATAAAGTGTAAGGGTGTTTTCCAACTCAGGTGGAATTTGCTTCTTTCAGGTGTCCTGAAAAATGGCCGATGATATTGATATTGAAGCAATGCTTGAAGCTCCTTACAAGAAGGTGAGAAAAAATATGCCGGTGAGGTCCTGTTTACCTTAATTTAGCATTATTCATGAAACTACTGCTGAACTGTAAACTAACATCCCTGGAGCCCTCATGATTTATCTTATTGGACATACATTACATGTAACTTTCAAGTTAATATATACTGTTAATGTAATTATATTGTGCAGTAGTTTCACTTCAGCGTGATGAATAAATGCCCATCTATCTCTCTTTGTAGACTTGCCTAACGATATCTCACCTCTACTCCCATGAATTCACCTTTGATTCCAGTGTGAACTGTCAATCATAAGGTAGTAATTGAGTGACGTATCGCTGTACCGTGGTCCCCTAGGTTAAAAAAAAATCCACCAAACACAATCAAAACAAAACAAAAGAAATCCACCCAAAAACCAACTAAACAAAACCAGAACAAAACCAAAACAAACCCCAGAAACCAAAATCTTTAAACTTTTCCTCTAAAATTGCGAAGTCTAGTTTGGTATAGCAACAAGGTGAATGCAGTGATTTGGGAAAACAGCAGGGTTCCAAGAATAACCTTTTCACCAGTCCCATGGCAAGTAAATATTTGAACAATCTGCTCAGTGTGAGAAGAGTGGGACTTGCTTTTAATGCAGAAGGCTGCTGGCGGTTAATCTTTCAACAGGGCAGATGAAAATCAATTGCTGAGTGAACAATTTTACAGAAATTCTTGGATCCCTGAATAGAATGTTCTTAGCAAGTAAAAGACAGTATCACAGTCTGCGGTGTCATTCTAATATAAGATCTTGTATTCTTCTGTCCTAGTTGTTTAATTAGGAGATGTCAATTTTTCTGTGAAATTTTTATCAATTAGCTTAGTGATGTCTTTCACTTAAACCAGCAGCAAATGAATACTGTCTTTTTTTGTTTTCCACCAGGTGGTGGTGAAGTGTTAACAGACTGCATGATTTAGCACCGATTTTGAAAGAAATGTATATAAGTTTAAGTTGCCTAGGAATTGTACTTTGATGTAACCAATGTGATTACACTGTAAAGCCAGTATATAAGTTATGTAGCAGCTATTGTTAGTCTGTTCTGCAGTGTTTATTACAACCCTGTCATGAATTTTGGATGAGCATTTGTAAGTTTAAAGTGGTATATTTAGTTTATGTAACATTTAGCAGTTACATTTACATCTTGAAGAGAATTTTGTGAACTGTTGTGTTAAAATTCTTGTGTCCTGGCTTAACATGGATATTTTCCATGTAAACAGGTATGGAAATAGGGAATGTTTAGGCTGGACTGGTGGATTATTGATGCCTTTCTTGGGAGTCGACGTTACTAAAGCAGTGTGAATCCCTGTTTGCTTCAGGGCGAGATGTGTGACAGAGGTGACATCAAGCTCTTACAACCCTTCAACGAGTGAAGATCTCGGGAATGGCATCGGTCACAGGAAATCCATAGTGGCTGGCTGCTAGTGTAGCCACGGGGCTTAGGCAGAGATGTAGCCTTGGTACTAATCAGAGGGCTCGCAAACACCTCAGACTTCCTCTTAAATTTTATAGAAATAACATTTAGCCACTTGAGTGCTGAGTTCTACAGGATAACTTGCTCTCTAAACCATGTAAGGAAGTATCTACAATTTAATGCACACTTTTTAATGATGTAAGTCTTGTGTTTTGTAATTGTATGACTTAAATTTAAGCAGCAAAGTGGTTAAATATGCCTACCTAAATTTTCTAAAGCTTTCCACATTAAACTGTAAGCAAGTAATTTAGTATTAAAATTTTTGTTTTTTATTTTCTTATTCCTATTCCCATTACCCTTTGACCACTTGAAATATTTCCGCTTCGTCCTCACGATGTTCTTCTATCAACCCTGCTTAGGATGAGAACAAATTGAGCAGTGCCAATGGCCATGAAGAACGCAGCAAGAAGTAAGTATTTTCCCAGTTCTCTACATTTGGGTAGAGGCTGCTGATTTTTGTGGACTTGTGAATCCATGTCAGTAGTGTTTAAGGAAATAATTTGTAAAAGCTTGGTGTTTGCAGTTGCAACAATTTGGAAATTTTCTTTTGTTTACAAATGTAGTTAATACCTTTTGCAACTGATGTAATCAAAATTGTGGAAACATTCATGTAGCATCAGATAAAAATAGAGACTTGGTGTGTTCAGCGTATTTAAATTCTTTTTGTTACTTTAACTGCAATGGATTTTGCATTTTAAAAATTATTTGTTTTAGAATTGTGATTAGGAGCAGTTAAAAGCAGTTAAAGACACTGGTGCTTTCTTGAAAAGATTTAGGGTGTTGAATCACCTTGCTCTACTCTCTGCATCCCTGCCTTTTGAAAACTTCTAAATTTATAATATAAAGTTTTTTGAAAGACAAGAGTACAAGCCCACCTTGTTCAGCAAGCATATTTCGAGGGTGTGAACACCTGCTGATACCCAAAAGGTTTTTAAGTCTGTAAAATAAACTCCTTACCTTACAAGCATCATTTGATGAAGAGGTAATTGGTGTAAAAAGAACAATTACAAAATTGATAGTTGACTAAACAGTAACAAGTTAGCTGTGTATTATAGAAGTGCACTGAAGTCAGCGTTTATGCTGTTCTCACTTTCTGAAATCATACAAATGACATGCTGAAGAACTCCAAAGAAAGTTTCTTCTCAGGTCTATAAATTTTTGGGAAATTATAAATCCCATTCCAAGGTCAGACTTAGATTGGAATCAAATTATCCAAAATTGATTGTACCTTTTGCTCATGTTCCAAATAATACTGTGAAAATAATTTTCATGCTAGATACTGAGACCTCTAAAACCCCATCAAAAGCAGCTGCTATCAATATTTTAAGCCCTAGAAGTTAATTTTGATACAGTTCTTATTCCCCATAATCTTTTAAGAAGTGCTTTGTGATATGTGATAGTGTACTCTGTTGCTGAAGACAAAGGTGTATGTAGAGTTTGCAAGACTTCTTGCTTCGCTATAAAACAATCAAATTGTGTCCAAATGGTATTTTTTTATCTCCTCCAGTTGGGCAAATACTGAAATAAGATTCTAACTGTCAGGAAAATCCACAGCAAACATCAGCAACTTAAAAAAATAACAATGTGCAGCTTTCAGTAATTGTCAGATCATATTTAAATGTCCATTTGTTGACTGGAAGAATTAAGGATCTGCATTTTTATTAGATGTCTGTTCTGTAGGTCCAGCTCAATCATGATTTGAAGGCAGAGCATGGTTCTGGACTGCTGGGAGTCCTTGCCTGCAAAGCAGGTTCCCTCTGTTGGATAGGGAATAGCTGCTGTCATTGGTGAAGAGTGGCTGCAGTTACTAGTTGCTGGTACTGGCCAATATAGTGAGCTCCAGGGAGTGTTTTTCAGAGCTATTTTAATAGTGAGTGTTCTAGGGTTTTATCTTGGGGAAATGTTGGTAAATTATGGATCCTAGAGGAGAGGGGCAGTGTGTGCCTCACCATCACAAACTGCAGGAACTAGGAAGTGTGGTTAAATGATGCTGATGGCACCACCCAGAAATAGAGAACTATCAGAAATTGTGAAGCTTCTGAATATCAGGTTTTGATGCAGCAGCTTCCGTGTCCATATAAAAATATTTTAAAAACTAACTGACTATGGCAAATAAGAAAAAAAAGAAATGTTACAGTGTTTAAAATATAATTGCAAAATGTTTGTCTACAGGGATAAATATTAAGATAGTTGGAATGGGTCTTCCTAGGTGGACATTGGAGAGCAAAATCTATTAGTAATTAGGCTCAGTTAGATATGGCAGGTGAGAGATCTTTTTACTTCAGAAGTTGAAACTGACTAGAAGTTTTAGTTTATACATGGCCATAGAAAGCCACAAGGATGAACTTTTGTAATCCACGTGCCCTTTTTTAAAAGAGTTTTTAAGAGTATGAGCGGTCACACTGAGAAAAGATGATATATGCAATCAGAAGGCCCAAAAGGAGGAAGAGGAAAAATTCAATGACAAAGGATGTTTTGAACTTCAAAAGCTTAGCAGCAAAGTTGATTATTTCACTGTCTTAGGTAATGGCTTGAGTATCTGTTTAATGTGTGTCTTATGCATACATACAGATATATTTTAGAAACTAGGAGATGCTAAGCTTTGGTGGTCTGAGGCTGAGATGGAGGAGAAAATTTGTAAACAATCCAAATGCAATAATGGAACAGTTGCTCGCAGTTTTTCAAATATGGGGTATAATTAACATACAGGTTTTAGAAGATTAAATTTTTGAAGTAAATTGGTAAAGTTACAAAAATCTGCAGTTTGCCCCAAACCAGTAACTTAAAAAAGCAAGTGGCTTAAGAGTGAGAGTAGCAAGTAGGAAGCAAAACTCTTAATCAGCATGTTAAAGATTATTGCCGGGGAGTATTAAGGGGAAGCAACCTTCCTTTCCTCCAGACTTGCATCTTCCTTTCTATTTTTGTTGTGTTTTGTTTTACTTTGCTATATAATTTATTCTTAGAATCACGATGCTGCGTTTAAAGTATGTTTAAATGCCACATGAAGTACTGCAACTGCCATGTATTAGGTCTAACACGTGAAATGGGTTTTTATTCCTTTTACTCTTCTGAAAACATTCTCTAGCAATTGAAAAATGTGAAATAAAAATGTGCTGTTGCAGACTTCATGTGGCTTATGATAGAAGATTGCTGACATACATAGCCACCCATTCAACAAAAAAAGTATGGATACCAATAGGTAGAAGCTTTTCCTGTCAGTGTCTGTGACATCAGAGGAACTGGAATGTGTGGTAAATAATGCTGAATTATGTGTGTGACTGAAGTTGTGCTTTTTTTTTTTTTGTCAGGAGAAAAAAGAGCAAGAGCCGAAGTCGAAGCCATGACAGAAAGAGGAGCAGAAGTAAGGAACGCAAACGGAGCCGAGATCGGGAACGGAAAAAGAGCAGAAGCCGGGAAAGGAAACGGAGCAGAAGCAAAGAACGCAGACGCAGCCGATCCAGGAGCAGAGATCGCAGATTCAGAGGCCGCTATAGAAGTCCCTAGTAGGTTTTTATTCAGAATTGCACGCGTGCTGCTTCAGTGTTACAATATAAAGGTTAAAATTTCACTCTCTGCTTTCTAGATGGGTCAATAATTATCATTTAAAAGAAGGTGAGAGGTTAAGTGTGAAGAGTGTCAATAAATACGGAGTGACAAAGCGGAGGAGGGTAATATTCGTCTTCTAGTTTTCATTCTTAGCCAAACACAGATGGAAAAGCAAGTGAAAAAATGTGTACAGCTGACTTGAAAACAGAGTTTGTCACAAAATCAATGTAACAACCAAATTCTCTCCATGTCCTGACTATTTAAAGTATATGAACTTGATGGTTTAACTGTCAAAAAATTAAAAGTAGTCTGTTTGTTCGGTTACAGGGTCATACCCCCCCCTTTATTTTTTTGTATTACTAAATATTTTGACTGTCTTGCTGTTCTTGAACATTAACTCCATAAGTGGGTATTCACACAAACATATCCCATATTTATGTATCCATACTGGGAGCATCTTGTCTTAGCAATGCCCATGTGTTGCATATTTGCCCTGCTTTTTTCTCAGACTTGTTTAGAGGCTGACAAGAATTCTTTTGTTCCTCTCAGATATTTAGCTTGATAAAACTTCAGCAATAGGTAATTCCAGCCATTTGTAAATCGGTTCTTAAGAGATGTTTTTTCATCAGTATCGTTTGATTGTTTGTGCTGCAGCTCTCCCCTTTGCTTCCCCATTGCCTCTTTCTGCAGAAGCACAGTGAGAACTGGGCTGCATGCTTGACTGTCATCAATTACCTGAGTCTGGTCTTTGTCTCTGCTGTTGTCTAGGTCTCATCTCAACCGTTGTCAAATCTTGGAATGCAAGATCATGTAAAAAGAAGGCATTTGTAAAGGATGTAGTTTTTTAATCATGACATGTAATGCCGTCCATGATAGAGAAAACTCTCAAGATGTTTGAGCAGACAGTGTTTACCTTCTGATAAATTGTAGGCTTGTGCAATTTTATGCACGTGAATGTTTTTCTTGGGGCTTTTTGTACTCTCGGACTGCAAGCAAAACTTCCTGAGGTCTCAGGATCTCACTTTGTGCTAAGTCACCTGAATGTTGGCATTTTCGTAATGCAAACCTACTGCAGTTCCTGGGTCCTCTAAGGTGCAGTGGCATCCTGTGCATCATCAGTCCTGTGTATGTGGGGATCATAATATATCAGCCCTGCTTTTCCTTTGTCTTGAGTATCAAAGCCTCTGTACACTGCTCTGGGCTTCAGCTGTAAAGATTTCAGCAGTGCAGAGTTGTTTTCCTACAACTCTTCGGCACGTGTAAGATTACAGTAGCTGGTTTGGTTATGTAGGTGCTGCTGTTGTGGTTCAAGGTACAGAGGACCTTGGTCAAAAACTTCAGCCTCCTGTATATGGAGTCTGCTGGTCTCCTTCCCTCCAGTGCAGTGTTGTGTAGAGAGGATGTCCTTTGTCTCGTCTTGTAGTTGGGAGTTGCTGCATGCTTCCAGCTGTGTTGGAGGGTTTTATTCTTTGTTTTTCTCGTTGTCACTGGTTGAGAAGGTTTTTCACCTGGAGAAATTTGGGAGTTCCAGTGTTCTGGTCTTTCAAAATAATTTCTGCAAGTAGAGATTGAAAGTATTGATATAACTACAATAACCCATGCCTGTTTTAATGAATTGAGATAGGTTATGCCAGAAAGGTAAGTCGTTGCAAGGGGTCTTTTTTGCTATCCTCACACTGACTGCCAGAGTACTCTTTCTGGCTGGAGAATTATTTCTGGAATCTCTCCTTGTGGGGCTGTTCTGGTGGTTCTGGGTTGGAGTTACTGCTGACAGGGTTGTAGCTGACTGCAGCATCTAGATCAAATTGCTTTATGGCTTCTATTTTACCTTATTTTTTATTCTTCCTTCTCCTTGTGATCTTTCTCATGAGCTTTATAAAGGCTCATTTTCAAGCTGGCATCTGTAAACTGAGATGGTTTTGCGGCTGGAAGCAATTAGGAGGCATCTCAGTAACAGTGAGGAAAAAAGTTTAGTATAGGTAATTCTGAAGGAAAAGGAGAAGAGAGTGCTACAGAGAGCCTGAAAACTTCAAGTTTCTTACTTTAGGCTTGAAATTGCGGTTAAATGCTTTATAACTTTGTTAAAATTAGGTGACTGGTTTGCATTGCTTAGTGTTCACAGGGGTTTTTTTCTCATGTTATTTTCACAGATGTTGTCCCTTGAATGTCACACAGCTACATCTTAAGGTCTCTTAGGAGAAAGAACTTGACTGAGTGGTCTTGCTTGGACATCTGTCGGGCAAATCCCAGCTGCTGCTAACATACAGTAGAAGTCATTTAGACCATTCTATTTCTATTCTGAAACCAAGAATTTAGACGAAGCTGTTAGGAAAACAGGTTTATTACAATGATGACTGAAAGTTTCTTGTGATTCTCCTGGACTTTGTTAGCCAAAGTTTGCCTTGTCCGACGTTATTGTATCACAGTCTTGAATGTGATTGAGAACGTAAAAGCTGATAATTTGCTGGCTGTCTTCTGACCTGACCATTGTTGGGCCATGTGGAATCACGTAGGTTTTCTGGAAGTGTGTACTTGTCTGCATGTGGGACTTTGGCTTACAAAGAAGGTGTCTCCTAGACATAGAGATTAATGGCTTGTGACATGGTGCTTCCATACAGGTTAGCAGGAACTGGGCAGCAATTGTAGAGACAATAGAAACAAAGAAGAAACTTGAGATCTACAGCTTTACAAGCAAGTCTCCCTAGAAAAACACAGGGAGAATACTGTTGAAAAGGGATTTTGAGAAGGTAACTTGGGCTCTCACCTTGCCCTAGGCAGTTTTCTGCTTGGTCTGTTCCAGTGGTCTGGGGTTTCTTGGTGTTGATCCCATGGAGTTCTGTAAATAAGATAGTACTAGTCAAGAGTGAAAATGGAGATTTTTGGAGTTGTGGTGGGTTGTGGGTTTTCCCTGGCCTTTTTTCCTCTCTCTCCTCGCCCCCCCTTGGTGCATGTATTTGAAAACTGTTACTTCTCAGTTCTTTGTGTTTTGGTCTTGTTATTCATTAGGTTTAGACAAATACTTACAGTATTTCTTTAACCATTTCGTTGAAAACTCATGGTCTTAATTATTTATTATTTAGTTGGTCTGCGTGTTAGTATTCTGGAGTCATTGTAATTGGTTTGTCTGGCTGCATTTGCATTGAAACGGAGAACACCATGTTTTTCACAGATGTGAAGGTGCAAGGTAATCCCATGTGTGATAAGAAGGTAGCCTCTGAAATTAGTGCCAGTATTTCCAGATGTAGCTTTTGGCAGTTGTGCCATAGATACTGAAGACCGTGCATAGACACTCCCAGCAATAATTTGTCTGGACTTGAGCAGGAAATGGAGTAATTTATCCTAGACAAAAAAGTCTGATTTTGATCAATAACGATCTCATCTCAACATGTGCCTGTGTTTTATGTCTTATTTTCTCTTAATAAGTAGTTATCTTCTCTTAATAAGTAGTTTCTAAATGGTCTTTTTCTTTATTTTTTTTCCAGTGTTGTACAGGGCCATAATTCCCTTGCTTTAACCTGGCCAGCACGGTTTTGGATCTTGGCCCACTACTTCCTCCTGTGTCATGACATGTTTAAAAATGGGCATCCTCCTCCTTGTGGTGGATGCTGAGTTTATCTATAAGCATTACTGCTCCATTGAGGAGCAAGAAGACGTTTTTCAGACAAATTGCGTGGCCAAATGGATTTAGTGAAAGACTGCTTAATGTCTTCAGCCTGCCTTGTCTTTCAGGGTATTATACATCAATTTGTAGCCACAGCAGAAAGAATCAATTGTGTACAGATGGAAAGCCAAAGCCCAGTGCACAGCATTCAGTCTGTGCAGCAGTGCCTCTGCGCTTGGTGGAGATACAGGAAGAATGTTAACAGGTGTTGTTCTTTGCCTTTTGAACAACTCTCTACCAGGAGATCAAATTCAGGGAGAGCACAATAGGATGAATCTTACTGCTCGTGTCACAGTCTGTTCCTGGGTGCCCCATTAACTAGCAAGAGGACTGTCCTTGACATGGAAGCACAGGGCAGATTACAATTTGTTCTAACAGACACAGTGATGCCTGGAGTATTAAATTAGATTCAGTCAAGAGATTGGATTCCTTTTGTGGTTACGTGTCTGTATACAGCTGGCTGCTGGGTTCACTGCTTCTGTGGTTTGATGGCCATTAGGAATTTTAAGCTTCATTTACATATTTGCAGCACTTCAGTGGTGAGAGCCAAGACAACATTAGTGAATGTGTCCCTTGCAGGTGTCTGCATGGAGCCACTTTGGTTTGCTCTTGGAACCTTAAATTTCATGGAACTTCTGATTTTTTAAAACATTATACTTGAGCAAGTAATCCTGCCATTGCCACTTGGCATACAGCTCTGAGGCTGAGTTCCAGGCCCTGAATATTATGCTTTGCAGTATCAGTATGTAGAACTTGCATGTGGACAATAAAACAGGGGAAAATGGTTATAACAGTTACTGTAGCTTGGAATAATTTGCACATACAAATGTGCCATGACTGACTGACTTGTGCAAGTCCCGCATATTCTGGGATTATGTGATGTAGGTGAAAGTGAGAAGGGATTGTATTCTGTGCCTTAGGGTCTGAAGTGCTGCATGTATTGATAACCAATTGATAATCTTATGCATGCTGTGGGTGCTGGTAATGGAAATGCTGACAAGTTCAGAGGCAAGGGTGGGTGAGTGAGCACTTGCAGTGTAATGTGAATACAGAAATCAAGTACTCAGGTGTCTTATCTTTTCTTCTGCCATAGTTCTGGTCCAAAATTCAACAGTGCCATCAGAGGGAAGATTGGTCTGCCTCACAGCATCAAATTAAGGTTTTTGACTTTTCTGTTTTTCATTGCATCGTTAATAGGTTTTGTTTAGAACCAGGTGTGGTATATTGGAAGGTTTTGTTGTAATCTTGTTGATCTTCCTTTTTAGCAGACGTCGCTCCAGAAGCAAAAGCCCTTTCAGAAAAGACAAAAGCCCTGTTAGGTATGTATTTTCACGTGTGTTTGGGCTTGTTTTTGTCCAGTTGAAGTTGGAAAAGTGATGGTGAAGTAATGTATGACTACTTGCTCTCCAGCCTATACTCATAAGTGATGCTGGAATTCATTCAGAAAGCCAGTGAGAGGAGCATTGATAATACGTTGCTTTCTCCTCATGTCATAAAAGGTTGTAAATAATGTCGGTTTGCAAAACAAGTCTTGATTTGTTCGTTTTTTGAGTTTCTGTATTCTCAATCTTTTCCCCATTAATTGTGATTCAAATTAGCTATTCTGCTGAATTGTACTCTAGATTATTAGAGTACAAAATGAGAAAGTACAAGTTCTTAGTTTTGCTGTCCAGTATTTATTTGTGTTATTTGTTGAGAGGCTGTATGGCTCTGCAGTCAAGAGCTGCTTATCCATTCTTGGGCTTCTCATTTAAGGGAATAGGATTTAGATAGCTGCTAATGAGATTATTCTCTTACATTAGTGCAGTTAAATTTAACCAATCTCATTTTGTTTTTCAATGACTGGCAAATTTTCACTGAGGTAATTAGGTTTAAATTTTTATTGTGTTTTCTCAGTGATTAATATCTGTGATTATATTAATGAAAATACATACTACATGGCTGGAAACTCAGTCCAGGATCCACCATGCCACTTCTTGTGTAACTTGTACTTATGTACAAGTCAGATTTGTTTAGATTTGAAGTTTTAATACATTAAAGTATTAAAATATACGTTACGGTGTATCTAATTTCAGCTAATAGTTCTGTATGGAGTAAAAAGTATTCTAGTTATTAATGTGTCAAGGATCAAAGTAATTGACTATTCATACTTCTTCATGGGTTAAGCTGAAACTATGAAATGAGGACTGGGAGTTCTCTTTACATGGATGTCAGTCTTGTTTTATGCAGTGGCTGTAGTGGCTGCAAGGTGACTGGGTAAATGCAAGATGTGAGTTGGCAAAGCCGAGCTCACACTACTTCTCTGAGAATTTGGACAGCTGGTCTGTGCTAGTTCACCCTGTTTGCCTTTGTTTTCTTGTCCTTCCATCTTTTTTGATAAAAAGAACATGCAAGCTCCATAGTGGTAGCTGGTACCAATTCTGGACAGTAGCAAAATGGTACCTCTGTTTAGTTTATGCTTCTGCACATAAAATAGAGTTTTCCAGTCATATTTGATATTCACAGTTGAGATAAGATATTCACTCATGTTATAACTTACTGTGTTAATATTTAGTATTCCCTTCAGTTCTTAACTCTGCCTTTTTTTTTTAATACAGCAGGCAGCAGGCATGTTTTTTCCCATCAGCCTCTGAAGTACTGATTGTTTAATGTTTCATGTGTGGTCCAGAGATGAGTGATCTTAATTGAGTTTATTTTTTAACTGAACTTTACCCTTTCCAGAGAACCTATTGATAATCTTACCCCTGAAGAGAGGGATGCTCGAACAGTGTTCTGTATGCAGTTGGCTGCAAGAATTCGACCAAGAGACCTGGAAGAATTTTTCTCTACAGTAGGGAAGGTAATTGATAGGGAAGTTAAAATTGTTCTGAATTCTACCTCAAGCTATCCTAGTACAACTGGAGTACAGGTTCGCTGTTTTTTCAGAATTGTAAGCATGTGCCTTTCTGGAGCTTCCTGTAGCTGTGCAAAGGGGGATTAATGATGAACTAACTATTAAAAGCTTTGAACACAAAAATGTAGTCTCTCTGTAGTTCATTGTTCATGTGATGTGAGGCAGAACATGTTGATGCAATTCTGACTCAAACAACTTAATTTTTCATACTCTTTTTTCAAATAGGTCTGTCAGAGTGTGATTTGAAAATTCATGTAACTAAGTTGGAAAAACTTAATTTGTTCTATCAGCTGTAAGGCTCTGGTGTAAAGCATTAGAGTGCTGCAAGTTCAGTCACATACAAAAACAAAACAGCTTTAATGCTAACTTGCCTCTGGGATATGTTTGTTAAAAAAAGGTGTATGCTGCGGTAGAATTAAAGCTGTTGGCTTGGCAAATACATGTCAGTATTAATACGTGTCTGAGGAATAGGCTGCATTAGGTTTTTTCCTTTTTCTCTAAAAGTATTTTCATCTGTGTTCTTGCCTTTCAGGTTCGTGATGTGCGAATGATTTCAGATAGAAATTCCAGGCGTTCAAAGGGAATTGCTTATGTTGAATTTGTTGATGTTAGTTCAGTGCCCCTTGCAATAGGACTGACTGGACAGAGAGTCCTGGGTGTACCTATCATTGTACAGGCATCACAGGTGAGGAATTGTAAACCTTATTTTTGTTCATGCAGAGGTATCCCTCTTGTATCTTGATGGGAAACTTAATGTTTCAAAATTTTGTTACCACTGAATGTTTGGAAAACCTTAACGAGGATGATTATTAAAGCTAGTGATAATGACTTTTGTTTCTCATAGATAACAGGCTAATTAAAGTGATACAAAGTTGTGTAAAGGCATTAGGAAAATACAGATTTTAAGCAAGTAATAGTAAAGAAATTCTTAATAGTGTTACAGAAGTGAAGGCTATATTGTGTATGCTTTCCAGATAATTTACTAGGTAAAAGCCAGAATTCTACATGAAGTTGTTCAATTTGAAGGCCTTTGGAATCTCTTGTCTCTGTACTTGGTCATGGTCTTGGGTTTTGTAGCTTTCAAGTTCAAGTCTGATGAATGGACTGCAGATCATGCAGCAGCTTCTGCATGTTTGGTGAATCTTCTAGTTTGGGTCTGAGATTTATTTACTTCTTATGTTAGGGGTTTTTGTTGCAGAATTCCTCAGGGAAGGTGGACATGATGTCTACCTAGGCCTTGAACTACCCGAGTTGAGGCCTTAACAGGGGCCTGAGTGAGGCCTTGAAGCCTGTGACGCAGCTGGAAATTCTTAGCCAAGTGTGGCGCAGTTAGAAATTAGCAGTTAAGGTGTCGGGGAAAGATAATAGGGTTGTGAAGGTCACTGAATAGACTTGTTAGCGAGCACGTGATAGCCACCTTAAGAGTTAGCAAAATAAAGTGTGTTTTCATACTTCTCTCTGCTGTATGCCAATAGAGAGCTGCTGTGGATGTAAACTATATGGAAATGTATAAAAGTAGCCATCTTAGCTGAATAAAGCAGAACGCAGCTGTTAACCATATTGGCTTGATCTGCATTCTCTCTCTATACTCCAACTTCCTTTTTATCTCAGGCCAACCCTGGTAATAAGTTTTTATTATTTTCTTATTGAAGGTGAATTTTTGTTTTCTCCTTAGGCAGAGAAGAACAGAGCAGCAGCAATGGCAAATAATCTGCAGAAGGGCAGTGCTGGTCCTATGAGGCTCTATGTGGGATCATTACACTTCAACATAACTGAAGATATGCTTCGAGGAATCTTCGAGCCATTTGGCAGGGTAAACTTCAATTCGGCATGTTGTGTTAGAGTAGTTTATTTGAAACCCTAGCTTAGTTGTAGAGCACTGGCAGCTTCTGGAAATAATTCAGCTTCATACTCTGAAAACACTTGTGGCTTTCTTGTACTGCTCTGCCCATGCAGAGCCTTAGGTATGTGGGTGGTGTTGGAGAGCATATGAGAACTTGGATTTGTGCTGGTATCCAGTGAATTTGAATGGCAGGTTTTAGAAAGTTCAGAATTAAATGAATACCTGAAATAAGAGAACAGGGGAAAAAAAACCCAGTGAAACCAGACAAATTCTCTATGTTGTGTCCTTCTCCAGCAACCTGTAGTATCTTTCCCTTCCAGGATTGTAAATGGAAGCCCCATTTCACAGGTTAAAGCACAAAACACAGAACTGGGGCTGAGGTCTCTGAAAATAGTACTATCTGTCGTATGTTTTGGATGACTTTTTGCAGCATCTTTAGCTGATGTTACGACCATGAACTAGCAGTGTGTCCTATACAGCTCTGACTTGGGCCCGTTCTCACTCTTGAGCATTGGGCAGCAGGATGCAGCATGGTAATAAGTTTATGTAAAGAGAATTCTGGAAGTAAGCAGATAAAACCTGAAGTTTCCTGTGGAGTTACTATATGGTAGCCTTACTGTGCTCGGATATATATAATTTAGATAGGGGAAAAGTTAGATATTCAATATGCTTCTTAAAGGGTAGAAAGAAGTCTGTTAATGTTTGAGGTTTTTGCCTACTGTCTTTGCATATGAGCTCTGCCTCATATATATAGTAGCAATGCTTTTCACGTGCTTTATTCAGACTCTGTGCATATCCCTTTAAATCTCTTGTGCAAAACCCTGGAAAATTGCTACAATTGAGTAAATTTTAATCCACATGGCTGTTCTTATCGTGGTTTGGATTTTTGTTTTTTTTCCATCAAGGTCTGGCAGTAGGATTAAGGTAGTTTAGGAGACTTCTATGGAGACCTGTGAAGATCTTTCCGTTTTATTCCATATATTCCAGTCCTTCCCGACACTATGGCTAATGCATTAGCCATCAGCGATGTGTTTTAAATTCAGTAGCTGTAAACTTCTCGGAGTTCCCATGTACCCAACAGTTATTAAAATATGCAACTTTTTCTTAAATCAGTCATGCATGCTGCTTTTCTTAGCTTGTAAAACAGTTTCTCAGCATAAGAGGTGCCATGATGAGTGTGTTTCAGTTACGATCTCATCATTTCTGCATGCTCATTCTGCTAGAATTCTGCATCAGGACCAAGCTTCAACCTGTAGATGAGCTTAAAACCCTTACATTTACCTGCTTCTGTCTTATTTTCCAAGTACCTATTTAACTGGCTGTACGCCAATTTTGAAATGAAGAAGGAATGAGAAACTAATTTTAAAAAATAAAAGTAACAGTCTCATATTCATGTATGTGTATTTGACCTGGGCTGTTTTCATGTTCTGGTATCTTGAGGTTTGTTCCAAAATGTCTGATAATAAATAGCTTTATTCTTGTCTTTAGATTGAAAGTATTCAGCTCATGATGGACAGTGAAACTGGACGCTCAAAAGGATATGGATTCATTACGGTATGACTAAAATTGCCAGGTTTCTTAGACAATTTCTGAGTGTAACCTTCCCATGTAGGAGAATGTCTCTATATGTGAACCTTCTTGTGTATATCTGTGTGGTTATATAGTAGCAACCTAAACATAATAAATTAAACATAATCTGAATTTGTTACATATGCATAGGAGTGACTAAATTGCCACTTGATAACTCTGTGTATCTAATTTTAGAATTGTCATGTTGCAGGATGCAGCACTGACTTTTTTCTTTGTTTGTCATAGTTGTCTGGGTATTATGAATAAGCAGTGAATGTTTAGATGGGAATAGTTTCCTCTGTGGTCAGTGCCTGCAAACGCAAATGCTGTCTTCTGCAGGCAAAGGTACTAGTAAAGACTTGTGGTTTTTATAGTTGAAAATAATTCAATTTGAGCTTTTTAGGGGAAATAAAATTTTAGAGGCTGAAACGTTCAGTTGAAAACATCCTTCCTCTTTACCCTCAGGTACACAGTTTTGTGAACTTGAGCTTCTTGACTCACCTGGCAATTTGTCATGGGGGAAAAATCTCGGCTGGGACCTCTGGCACACGGACACAAATGAAACCAAACTTACTTTATAGTTCATACTTGACGGTTTTAATAATTGATAAAATGCTTGTATGTTTATTTTGATGTTTCACAGCATAAAGCAGAACATCTGTTAGGAATAGCCAATAAATACCATGGCAGTTGTAAGGTTGCAAAGGAATTGAGTGTCACTCTTGAAAGAGAACCATGGCCATGACTTCTGTTGATTGCAGTATCTTGATGCTGTAATTTCAACAATTTATTTAAATAATAGTACCTAACTGTGAGAAGGTAAATACAAAAATATGCATGTGTTTGGTTTAAATAAGAAACACCAAGCACATTTACGTTAGCTTGTTGCTGTTACTTAGAGTTTCTCCTATTTGCGTAATAGTGGATATTACGTACAGTAGAAGCGTTGCTGAATCCTGTAGGTAAGTATTACTGAATTTGTGTTTTTCCAATCTACAGTTCTCAGACTCTGAGTGTGCCAAAAAGGCCCTGGAACAACTCAATGGATTTGAACTGGCTGGGAGGCCAATGAAAGTTGGACACGTAACTGAGCGTACTGATGCTTCCAGTGCCAGCTCATTTTTGGACAGTGATGAGTTGGAACGGACTGGGATTGACTTGGGAACAACCGGTCGCCTTCAGCTGATGGCAAGACTTGCAGAAGGTGTGTGTGGTGTTAAGTAACAATGTTGTTGTGTGAAGAAGTTTGCAGAATTTCAATTGAAACACTCCACAGAACTGTTAGGATAAATGTATGAAACTTTTATATGCCTTGTATTTCTTATCTTCTGACAACAGGAAGATTTCCAATACTTCTGTTACTACATCCCTAAGTGAATGAAAGGGTCCAAGGTCTTTCTGTGTTCTGTTCCAGGTACTGGTTTGCAGATTCCTCCAGCTGCGCAGCAGGCTCTGCAGATGAGCGGATCTTTGGCCTTTGGAGCTGTGACAGGTAAGAAATGATGACCTATATATACATTTTAAATTACTTTATAAATTTCAGGCAGGAGGTACTTAACTATGTTTTTTGGTCTTTTAAAATGAGAACACAGGTATTGCAGCATGTTTTACAAACTGTAAAACGCTTCAAATCCATAAGCAAATAACTACTAACAGTATATCACAATTTGGAGGGGTGTGATTCACTTTGCATATTTTTTCCAAATCTGCTGTTTTTCATCCCACACTTTTATCTCTTCGCTATTCTCTGTGCTAGAGGGGATTTCTGTGCTTTACTGCAGTGTAAGTGTTGACTGTTAAAAATGGCAGGCTCAGATTTGGAGGGGATTGACCCCTTAAGAAAAACCAGAGCTCTGTGAAGGGCAGGAACGTTACTAGGATATGCCACAAAGATGGCAGCAGTGTTTTTACAGCATATGTCCTTATGAGGAAAAATATTTTATGTCAGGGAATATATATGTGTTGCTTGGATTGGGCTATAGTTGTGTGTGTGTTCTGCAGGTGGGTATGCTGGAATGAGGCTGAGGGATGTGATTGCTGCTGCTTAGTTCATAGCTGACCTGAAAAACAACCTGTTCATGCGGTCTTCAGAACTAGAGCAGAGAGTAATCTCTCTGAAGGTTACTTCTTTTTGCTATTTTTGAGTAATACTATGGACAAAGGATATGAAACTGTCATAGCAGTAGAAAAGACCTGAATGTCACAAATAACCTGATGCTGAAATGTGTGGGAAGTGTTAGGAAAGTAGCAAAGAAAAGGTGGTGTTGTTTGCCTTCCACCAGAGCTTGTGATGGAAATGATTCAGACTTAATAAGATAGGCCTGAATCATGTTAATGAAGGTCAGGTGCAGTCTTAAGAGGAGCATACATATTAAGCTGTAGACAGTTGCTAAAAGAATATAATAGAGTTGTTCTAGAAATGTGCCCTTGGAAGGAAAAGGAACTTGCCAGTGACAGAAAAATGTCAGTTGTCTGTTTGAACAGGATGAAAAATGTACAGTGGCAAGGAAAAAGTGTATTTAGTCCAGAAAGAGAAGGAAAGGTAACCACCACTGAAGTTAGATCAACATGAATGCAGGTTATAAAGTGGTGTGGCAGTCTTGTATAGAAACACATGTAGGCAATTAGAAATGAGAACAGTGTTTTAAAAAAACACTGGTCCTTTTCCTCCCCTGCATTTGAAACAAAGAAGGTCAAAAAAAAATCCAAGCTTGCTAAATCAAGAACATGGCCAAAAATGTCTGACACATCTGAATGGTACAGGTGGTATGGAATTAGCATGAGAAAACATGGCTGTGGAGAAATAAATTGAGGCTGAATACAGATGTTAGAATAAGATGCATGTTTAGTAGCTGTATAAATAAAGGTGGTAGGGGTAGGATTGTTGATTCAACTTGTATTGTACAAAAAGAATAATGCAGACATGTGCAACTTAAATAACTTTGGAAAAAGATAAAGCTTTTTGCTGCCGTAGACTCATGAGCTATCCCCAAAGTGAGATTTGGTTATGGATTAAAGATCTCTTTACTCTTGTTAGAGAAAATTACTACCAGGAATTATGTCATTGTGGGAGACTTTAACTTCCCCGATACAGATTGGAGAAGAATTGCTAGTAATAATGGTGGGGCCCAGATATTCCTGGATGTGATATCCGACAAATTTCTTCATCAAACACTCACTGACTCATGAAGAGGGGATGCTATTTTAAACTCAATTTGGTAAGTAATGAAGATATTATGGATGAGAATAGAAATGACCACTGACTTGAGGGATCATGAGTTGCTCACATTTAAATGGAAGGATACACAAACAGATCTAACTTGTTTTGAAGAAACAAGGCAATTAAGTCATCTGGTCTGAGCAACTTGGGTGTTTGAACAGGCAGGATGTGAAAAGTTTCTTCTGTTTCACATTGCTAATGCTGTGTTGGATCTACATTCTAGAGAAAGAAGAAAAAGTCCTGTTACTGTGAGCTCCACGCTAAACCTGGGTGATCAGCTACCTCAAAAGAAATAAGGAATGACCACACAGCCTATGAAGAATAGGAAAAAGGCCTGATTAATAAAATAGTATTTTTAATTTGGGAAACAGATAAAAAGATAATTGATAATTGTCTGCCCACAGTCAGATTGAGTTAGACATTGTAAAAGTCATGAAAGTAATAGACAAAGGTTTATCAACTCTTGAGGAAAAAAGAAAGTGGGACTCAGGTGAATGAAAAACTACTCCCAAGATATTTCTATGTATTTTGTTGCCTCAGTTTGTAGTGGGGATATTGGTCATAAAGTTTGGAATTTGAGGAAGGTAAGTTAGGAATATGTAGTTCAAAAATAAAAAAAAATTACTCCCAAGGTAGAAACAAAGCTAAAAGTAAGAGGCTAATGTAAACAGTTCAAAGGAGTAAAACTCCCATGAAATGAGTGATGGAATACATATGTGAAACATGAGGTCTCATCTCTGATACTGTCAATAAACATTTTAAGTCCATGATGTGGTATATAGCTGAAACATGTGACTCTAAATTACGTACACGTGAAGGAAGAAGAATGTGGTCAGGACAAATTCTGGTCCCATTACTGACTAGATTTTGCTCATCAGAAGTCATACTTAAAGAAGGGTAAACTGGAGAATATTATGAAAGTATAGCATACTGTCAGAAACTGCATTTAAAGACCAACAGTCTTTGATAAAAATGCCTTTTCTTGACAGAAGAGGGGCAGCCTCTTGTTGATCTTTAGACTCCTGTCATTTGGAAGTTATTAAACTGAAGAAGTGGGTAATACAGGACTTGTAAGATGTGTCAAGAAGCTGGCTCAGAGAAAAGGATTTTTTTACAGGTGAAAGCTTGGAAAGTTGGAGGCTGTTGTTAAAGCCAAAGTTCAGATATTGGGCTGGTCTTGTGTAATATTTACGTGAATGAAAATGGTCAGCAGTAGGAATGAGGTGAATAAATGCATAGGTGCTGTTGATGAGAAATTCTTGGGCTGTTGTATATTGTTCATCTCTTCACGGTTAACTTAAATTCCAGTCACATAGTCTGGGAGCTTAGCAGTGGAAGAATGGCCAAGAAGGAGAAAAATATCAATACTTCACTTTATCAGTGCCAGAATATGACCTGGCAGCATGATGCATTGTTAAAATATCAGCTGTGTTCCTAGAGGCAAGTATGCCTGAGCATCTGAGGTATGACGTATACATCTACAAACACTTCCCATAATCCATGTTCAAGAGGGAGTCAATCAGACTGAAATAGATAAGGTAAAGAATTAGTTTTAGGGGGCACCTTAGAATTTAGCCATTATTCCTATGGAGAAAATTCCAGCAAGAAAAAGAATTTGAAGCTGAACAGTTGTAGCTGTGTACTCCCTGTTTTCTTTCTGAACTTAGGAAATTTTAAATAATCAGCTTATAGAACATTCTTCTAATGCTTTGTGGGACAAAGCATTCCTTACTTGTGAAAGGAGTTACCTGTTTACGGAAAAAATTGACATGATGTGCTGCAAAAGAGGAAGGGATAGGTATTATTATCCTGGACTTCCATTTGATCTGTGTTCTAAGTAGTGACTTGGGACACTGTGCAGTACTTGGCAGGCTTTGGCCTATTTAAAGCCATCTGGATTTCAAAATAAACTTTTTAGTTTAAGACACACAATGCTTTGATAGATATGTCTGTATTTCTACTTTTTCTGTACACTAAACATGTACTCCCATCGTGCTAAACTTGCTGCTCTTACAGGTGATATATAAAACATCCTGGAAAAGTTGCTTTGATCTGAATTTGACAGATGTAATAATTCTGGTTTCCACATACTGTTTAAAACTGTGTAGGGAAACATGACAGTAAAGAGTGACAATGAATTTCTTAATTCTGAGTGATTTTAGAAGTGAGAGGAAAGGACGGTTCTTCAGTCATGAGCAACAAGAGAATCCAGTTAGCTGATAAAAAGATCTGGTGAACAGCAGGTTATGTTTCAAAGATGGTAGATAATTAACCCATGAAACTGTGGCATATGATAGTGGTAGCTGACTTTGCTTTGTTTAGAACAGATCTTACTTGGCCCTGGACAGAATTTGCATTGATATGTGCAGGTTTGCCACATTAGGTGCAGAAATTCTGGAGCATTTGACCGTAGAGCCTCAGGCTGACTCACATAGACAACCTCAGCTAGACATGATGGATTGGAATAGCAGCAGAAAAGTGTCTGTCCTCATCTAAATCGAGAGAGTTCACATATTTGTGGATTTCTTTAAAATGCCTTTGTTTTCAGAAAAGTCTGAGTGATTAACTAGGTGATTAGTTACAGATATGGCCAAAACCAAGCAGTTTCTGCAGAGAATACAGGCTGAGGCAGCCTTTGCTATTATGATATTTCTCATTTTGTGGAGGCGAGGCCTTTCTGTGTTCAGATCTGGATGGAAAACATGCCAAACATAGCCAGCTGTTTTTACAGCTCAGCCTTCAGAGCTTGCTCCTTCCAGCTCTTGCTTTTCAGTATGGTTCTTCGTATGTGTTCTTTGCAAGGCACTTGAAAAGGCATATGAAGAAAATCTGGAGAAAAAAATATTTATTCCTGTTGGTTCTTCAGTGTTGTGAAGGAGGTTTTATTAGAAAGGGAAAAAGTATGTCGATAACTGGTGCCTTCAGGTATTTCCAGGTAAGCTTGGAATCTTGCTTGGTGCTCATCACTTTGCTGTTCTCTAAATGAGTGAATTAAGGTGATGTTTTACTTCAGTCTTCTCACACCTAGTGTCTGTTAAATGGAACCATGATTGAAGGGGCTTATGCTTACAGTTCTTGAATTCTGAAGTTTCCTATTAGTTCAAAGATGTCAAGTATTGAAGTCATGTACTTGGAAATGTCTAGAAAGTCTGCATTTGTTTGCTCTCATCACTTTGAGTTGAGACAACTGTATATTGTTAAACAAGTAGATAATGTTTTCTAGGCAAATTACATGTTCTGAACACTTGAAAACGTTTTGAATTTGAAAAATACCAAAGTTACTTGTATCATTATGCCATCTCTATGAAAGGATAGCAAAATGAAGTATTGCCTGCCCCATTCTACTTAAATTGAAATTTGGTAACTGCTTTAAGAATGTCAGGTTTGGATAGCTGTATGCTTAACTGCTTTCTGGTAGTAAAGATGTCAGACTTCTAATGTGTGTCAAAATTGCTGTAATTATTTTTTCTCATGGAGTAAAACGTGTATTGTAAAGAGCTCAATCACAGCAAAAGCAAGTTGTGAGTGATACATTGATTTAAAGGACATATTCATGACTGTCATTTTAAGGTATTGTTTCTCTATAAAATGCTTTGTGGTCATGGAATGTGTCAAGTACAGAATATTCCAGTAGAGAAGCTGAAATTAGTGAAACTACTCACAACTAGAGAGGGACAGTGATCCTGGAATAAGCTCTTAACCACAGAAATACAAGCTGAAGAACCTGGCTGGCAGGTAATGATACTGTGATGCTAGCAAGCATACTGATTAACTTCTCTGTATTTTTCTTTAGATTTACAAACAAGACTGTCTCAGCAGAATGAAGGTAAACTAGCATTTGATTTGACTTTCAATTAGTAGGCTTTATTTCAGGTGTCTGTAGGGGAAATGGTTCTGGTACAGGGTTTGCCCACACCTGAGAAATTGTGTACTGTTAGTTAAGTGTCTGTGAGGAATCATGCTGTGATTGATTTTTTTTTTTTTTTTTTGACTGACAATTTTTCGTAGCATTTTTCTCATGTTGGTAACATTCCCCAGCCATGTGCTAGTCCAAGAAAATGTGTGGGCTGGTATTTGTGGTTGGGTTAGAAGTGTTCTCCCTCACTTAAAGGGGTCACTTGATAATCAGGAGTTTGCGTTTGCTGTCTCTGAGTTGCTCATTGTCTTGCACAACCCTTAATGTCTGGAGTGTATGGGGAAGGGGGCTGTTACTGCAGCTCCATTTACAGAAGCCTGAAGCCTCTGGAAAGGCAGCTTGTGGGACAGTGTTTAATACAATGTACTGTGATGATGAGCAGCAGTAAATGACGAGTAGTAATTTCACAGTTATAGGGAAAGAGCAATTTCAGTTGTCAAATGTTTCCTACAATCTGTGTTTTCAAGGGATGAAAGTGCAGGTACACTTCTGAAGCATAATTCAGCATGCTTAAAACAGATTTTAAGAACTCCCCAAGGCATTTGTCCTTTGCTGTGCAGTCAGCTGGGGTAGTGCTGTCCTGAGCTGCTGCCAGGCTTCCAGGACGAGCAAAACATTAAAGGTACTGCTGACATACAACTCAGGCAGGCATCTTAGATGCAAATGAGATGCATGCCTTTTAATGTTTAAATGGAAAATCTGCCAAAATCAATGGACACAATTATATTTTCACTTTTCACCTTCAACTGTGATTAATAATGTGCTGGGTTTTGGATGAATCACTTTAAATGCATCTCTCATCAGTGGTGTCTGGTTCTGAGTTTTGCTTTCCTGCCTTCAATTTCTGTTTAGTCAGAGCTGTTTCTATTATGCTGAATAAATTAGAACCATGCATAGCGGGTTCATACATATGCTAATGCTTTTTTTTTTTTCCATTACAACAGTTCTGGCTGCAGCTGCTTCTGTACCACCACTTGCAACACAGTGCTTCCAGCTTTCCAACATGTTTAATCCTCAAACGTAAGTGATTTATCATTGTCTGTCTGGCATTTGTCAATGACTTTAACATGTAAGAAAGAAATCAGAATGTTGCAGGAGTGTGTTTAATGGGTTTTAGGGGTGGATTTTGTTTGAGTGATACCTCCTGTTTTTCCTTCCCCTGTACAGTGAAGAAGAAGCTGGCTGGGACACAGAAATTAAAGATGATGTGATTGAAGAATGTAACAAACATGGAGGAGTTATCCACATCTACGTTGACAAAAACTCAGCTCAGGTATGCCTGCGTCTGGGGGGGGACACACTGAGCAGATGTTAGGAGTTCTCTTGCTCTCTTTTGTCTAGGGGGAGCATTACAAATATGGGGCTTTTCCTGAACTGTACCTAAATTTCCTAGTTAATGCAGAATGTAGGTGGTGGTTCCCTCCTATTGTGAGTCATTGTGTGTACGTGTGGATGTAAACTTGGATGCGTGTACAAGCAGCTTTCTGGTGCTTTGTTTACCCAGCTGAAGTTCCTGTGGAAGAGAAGCGACCAGTTCAGGCATTTGGCATTTCCCCTAAGCTGTGCCTTTTCCACATGTCAAGGGACTTCAGTTTCCTCTTTTTAGAGCACAGGCTTCAGTAAAAAGGGCTCTTGCTCCAATAGAATTAGGTTGTACAGGTAAATATGTGCCTCATCCCATGCTTAAAAACAGTTGTGGTGACTCATGACATTAAAGACTTGCAGTGGGCATTCTAAGGGCCTGGAGTTAGAACAGGGAAGAGAAAGAAAGACTGCTGCTGCTGATTCAATTCCAGATTCATGCCTGCATCTTAAACTGGTGAATATATTTTTCTTCTGACTTAACCTTGTTTACATAATCCCCAGACTGGTTACCTCTTTTCTGTATTTCAGCTCTTAGAATGTATAAACTCTGGAAGGTCTGTAAATAGATTAACTATCTTGAATCCTTTTTTTAAAGAATTCACAACCCAAACAGAAGTTCAGTTTTCAGATGGTTTCACAGTTGGGTTAATTTCTATCCATCAAACCCTAGAAGTGTCCTCTTGTGTTCCATGCTAAGGTACAAGTCTGAAACCCATGTTCCTGTTGGTGTGCTTAGGTGGTGGGATTGTTCTGCTGTGGAGAGATACACTTGGCACTCACCAACCATCGTTGGTTGTCTTCTGCAGCTGCCCCAATGTCACCTGAAACCCTTTTTTGTGGGTTACAGAGAGGTTAGATAGGAGCTGCAGTCTAGCACATGAAACAATGTGCTGCCTTACCTGGCATCTTGTAATCTTCAAGATCACAGCTGTGATCTTGGACCACTGGACTGATGAGAGGCAGAAGCCTTTCCTACAACGTGTTTGTTATTTAGAGAAAACAAAGTGTTCTTTGACAGGAAAAATACCAAAACAACCAACAACCCAGAACACTTCCCACCTCCCAACAACGAAACTAAAAAATCACTGCACAACCCCCCAGAAAACCACCACCCTCAAAACTACAGCAGCCCTCAAGGTACCTCATGTAGGTTCTGAGCACATGGAGCTGGAAAATTCTGTTTCACATTAGCAAGTGGATTTAAAAGAAGAAACTACAAGCTAGTATGTAATGAATTAATGTTTCATAAAAAATGAAGTTTGTTTTGTCACAGCAGTGACCCAGATATAGTCCCACTGATAGAGTTTTCATTGTACCATTCTGTTTCCCAGGCTTAGATTCTGGGCACTTTCAGGGCTCTGTCCCAAACAGACTTCCATGCTGAAGACTGTCAGGGGTTGGCTTATGAGGGTGTGATTTGTTGCGGATGAAACAGTTGCAGTCCCAGCTGAGTGCATGGTTCAAGTACTGCACTTATCTGTGCTGCTGGGTGTTAAAGGAAAACCACAGCTTTGTGCTCCTGCACCTCATTTGGGCATTTAAGCAGCTTGGGTGCCTTTGCAGGGGGAGGCTGAGAGCAAGGCTCTGTGTGTTGATTGCTTAGTGCCTTAATCACCAGCCCCTAAGCTCAGGTTCACCCCATGAGAAAGGAATGAGTTAGATTGCAGTGGGAAGAGTTAATATAGGCTGACTAAAGCTGCTAAGGAAAGGTTGGAGTCTGATTTTTAATATACTTTTTGCCTAAAAAATCTGTTTCAGCTAGAATTGATTTTCTTGGGCATTACTGATGGTCTCTTTTTAAGCAGGTAGCCAGAAAAATTACTGTGGGGATCTGTGTGTTGGATGTGACTTGCAGTTCTCTTGATAAGGGAGGCACAGTGCTTGATTTGCAGATGGGAAACTCCGAGTGTCTCTGGTGAAGTTCAAAGATCAGTCTGTCATTCACCTTGGGAACTATCTCAGGCTCTTCCTGCTCTGCTGGGATGGGATTTTCCTTTTGCCTGAGTTCTTGTTTGAGTAAAGACAGACATGCTGATGTTTATGTAGGAGAATTTTTATGGTATCAGTCTCCCTTGAAGTGCTGCTTGTGCTGACCATCTGGGGGAATGGGGAGTGCTTGGTTCTTGTGGAATCCAGGCTGTGAGCTTGCATGTTGAGTGGAGCATAGGTGGTTGAGGTTAGTGGCTTATAGATAGTGGCTTATAGACCTTGGCAGCTGGGCTGCCTTGGGGCAGCCAGACCCCTCGTGCTCTTCTCTTTCACATGGTGTTAATGATTATGAGCCTTTAGATTCTCTCTCTAAAAGGCTCTCAGGAGCAGATCAGCCATCCATGCATGGCTCAGTGATTGCCAGTTAAATGCATGTTTGGGCTGTCTTGCAAAATCCTGTTTAGAAAAATTGCTGCAGTAACTGCCACAGTGGAGTAGCGCTTGCCGGTACCACTGTCCGCTTCTCTTGTGCTCACCCTGTGTTACTGATTAATGCCAGAGGGTGCCCAGTGGAGCAGGTGTGCCCATCATAGCCAGGTCCAGGGCTGGCTGAGGAACAGCACTGGGGAAGTGTCTCCAACTCCTCACAGGCTGCACTATTCTGTCTTGCAGGGCAATGTGTATGTCAAATGTCCCTCCATCGCTGCTGCCATTGCAGCTGTCAATGCTTTGCATGGGAGGTGGTTTGCAGGTGAGTGTTCCATGTACATGCCTACATTTAGTCATCCATTACAGAAATGACCAAACACTGATTTTTACTTTTTTCTCCTCTTGTGATTAGGTAAAATGATCACAGCAGCATATGTACCTCTTCCAACATACCACAGCCTTTTCCCAGACTCTATGACTGCAACCCAACTACTGGTTCCTGTTCGACGATGAAGATTAATTTAGTCAGTTTTGTACATAGGTATTTTTTGGAGGAAGATTGAGTTATCTTTTATTTAGATAAAACTAAAGGAAAGGATTTAATGTCATTTTGTGTACACTTCCTGCTATCTTTAAAAATAAAATGAAGTAAGCAGAAATGCAGTGTGTTCATTCTCCCTGACTAGCATTTCCACTGTATACAAAGCTGTTGACTTCTTGTTCTGCCTTGTAATTCTTGTACATTGACAAAGGTGATCTGTAGGAACTCAGAAGTAGCTCATAGATAACAAGTACTATGTAAAAGGCAGATGGGACATAATGGCATTTTTAATGTTTCATGAGCCTTTCTTTTAATGCAGCAAAGACATTTTACATTTCACTAAATGTGGGTGATCTGCTCAAGGGTAGTATCAGAGAGGGACTGGATGAAGGGACATATTTAGTGTTTTTGTATAAATGGAAAGTCCAAAAAGCTACTGAATGCTGACTGCAGACAGCTACTCAGCTTTCTTTGTGCTGAAAAAATGGTAAAAATAGGAGGATTGAAGGGTTTTATTTCTTGATGGTAACTTTTGATTATTGTATCTGTAAAAGTTTCTTTGTAAATAGTGTGAGGTGTGTCTAAGTTTCCAAACAAAACATCTCTGCATTTCCGGATGAGTTTCCATGTGCGCAGTGGGGCAGAGCTGAAGGATTTCAGCCAAGTCTGAAAATGGGTAGGAAATACAGAAATGTGTTTTGTTCTGGTTGCATATAATCTTTGCTCTTTTTAAGCTCTGTGAGCTCTGAAATATATTTTTGGGTTACTTCAGTGTGTTTGACAAGACAGCTTGATATTTCTATCAAAGACTTTCATATTGCAACAATCTTTGTAAGAACCACTCAAATAAAATTCTCTTAAAAAGGCCTTCATGAAACTTTATTTCTCTGCTCTCCCAGTTTAACTTAACCAGTCTGTGCTTAGGCCTGGAGCTGATAGATGCTGTGTAATGTCCGGTGTCTGCAATCCCACTGCACTCTATCCAGGTAGCCATAGAGTACCATGTGCTCAGAGAGTATATGCAGGAGCTGTTCCCAGCCCTCTGTGCAATGTGGGCATGGTTGCTGAGGATCTGGGCATAACTCTTACCCTTCTCAGGCATGCTTAAAGTTCAGTCCAGAGATGACCCCCCTCCTGCCCCACTTCCATTCCCATCCTTCACAAATGGTTTAAGAGTCCTGGGACTGGAGGAGTCAGTTACTATGGCTTTCAGTGTGGTTTGTAGACTGCCTCTGTGCTTTGTCCTTTGTACCTTTGTAACCATCTCCCTGGCCTTTTTAACCACTAAGAAAAGACCAAGGTGGAGAGAGTAGGGAGAACAGAACATTCTTCAGAGTGGATGAAGATGGGGCAGGCACCAATGCTGCTGGGTGTTCCTGTGGTATTGTGGGAAGAGAACCTGCTCTGCAGTCCCTGGGGCTGTAGCTGTGCTTGAGCTGCAGAGGGGCAAAGGCCTGTCCTTAATCAAGGAACTGGGAGCAGGCAAAAGGTAAAGGTGGGGAGGGGCTGGGAATACAGCAGGATCCTGGGAATAGTAATACAGCTGAAGTAGAGCTGCTCTCTAGGTATGCTTCATCTGAGAACAGGCTTTGAATGGTGAATTTCTGTTTCTGCCTTAACCTGGGGAAAAGGCACTGGTACCAGGTCCAGGCTCTACAGGTGCCAGTAGAGGTAGTGCTGCTGCTCATGTGTCCTCCTTACTCATGACTGAAGGAGGAGCAGAGAGGCCTTGTTTCAAAAAGCAAGTAATGGAAGACTGCAACACCAGCAACCCTTTCCTAGGTCAGCTGTAGGGAGTGCTTCTGAGGCTGGTGAGAAGCAGGAGGGATCCATCCCCCTGCTCTCCTGGGGAAGTACTGACCACCTTGCTAAATCAGAATGTAAGAAAAGGCTCTATTTCTGGGAGCACAGCTCACGGGACCTGCCTGAATCCTGGGGTCCCTTACTCTGATGAGGGCATCTGCCCCATGACACCCAGAACTCAGAAATGGGACCAGTTTCAACCCACCGATTTTTACAAGGGGACAAATCTGATCATTAATCTCAAGTACCCACCATCTAACTTTCCTAGACTCAGGAATACATGAAGGAACAGAGCAGCTCCACACCTACATGGGCAATGTGAGCTGCCCAAGTGCCAAAGGGAGAAACTTGTGTGGTGTACTTATATCTGTAAAACAGGAACTTTAATGTAGTAAAAATTATTAATTCTCATTGTTTTGGGGCTAAGAGATGGGAAGAAAGAAATTTTGTAAAAAGCATGCTTTCAACCAGCAGAGCACAGAGAGTAGGACTGTGCTGTATCATTAAGAGCTCTCACTTCCAGGTATCTAAAGATTTTATTATTGTACAGTGGAGGAATGGCTGGGTGGGGGCACTCTGGGATAAATCCCAAACTCCAGACTAGCAGCGTATTCCCATACCAATGGCCATGAACGTCCCAAACGTTCCACCGCTTTGCATCATCGTTTTGCCAACTCCACCCATCAGCTCCCGTCCTCTCATGCCAATCCTGAGATAAAGAAAACCACAAGGATTACATAAAAACTGAAACCTGACATGCAGCAGGTCACAGACATGCAGCAGAAAACATCTGAGACAATCAGCTCATGGTTGCAAATTGAACACTTCTTCAGTCTAAATCTCTGGAACTGTACAGCTGCTGCCTCCTAGAGACTGGCTGCAGTGCCCTGTGCCAGTGCAGGGGCTCTTGCATGGCCCTCACCAATGGCCCATGTGTATTTTTTCCTGCAATGGAACCTTCCTGCCACACCTTTAGAAGGAACAGCTTTGTATCCCAGGCTCCCAAATACCCATAATATGGAAAAAAACCCGCTGTCCAAGTATTTCACTTGCCAGAGTACAAAAAGAATTGTCTGAGCTATTGTACTGCCATCCTCTCTAGCTAGAGTGGCAATCTTTTTAATATCACCAATTTAAAATTCACTTTCTACTTACTACTGACTCTTTTTAATATGGGACACCTGAAAGGGCCAGAAACTTCAAAAGGTGTTTCTGTTCTCCAGTTTTCACTGTCCTGAGGTCAGACTAAAATAAAAAAGAATTGTTCTGTTTCAAGAAGCTCTTGTAATATTTGGCTTTTAAGCACTGCAGTGACTTTAAGGTCTGAGGAATTTTGTGCATTTCATCCTTAAAACATGAGATTTTTTCCCACAAAAATGGAACAGCAGAAGTACTGTAGCTGTCATTCAAGTACAACAAAAGCACTCTCACTGGTTCTTCTAAATGCCCATAATATGTATCATCTGCCAGCATCATGCTGCTTACCCTCTGGAAACAAAGAGATTAGAAAACTTCAAACTCCCACTGGATTAGGATTTGTGCCTTTTCCTCCTTCACCTCACTACCAAATCATTGCCCATGTTTAATCACAGGTAAAAACCATCAAACAGAGTTCTGCAAAGTATGAAAGAGCTGACTTCAGTGATTATTTGTCATAGATGATGTGCAAAGCCATTCAGCAAACACAGAGCAGCAAGTACAGCTTGTTTTCATGTCAGCATGCTGGCGAGCCACAGGAGAAGGTGGAATATTGCCCCTCTCCATTGCCCAGTGGGACTGTGCCAATGCCCACCATGGCTCTACCCACACTCCTGCCAGACTCAGGGTCAGTTTGGCAGCTGCCTCTGTGCAGGGCATGGGACACGCAAAGGGACCACGATGCAGACACTGAGAGCTTACAAAGCACCTAAGGAAGCTTTAGGGCTGGAGAGGGCTGCACATGTATCTGCACAAACAATTCATCCAGTTCCCTCTGGAGCTGAGCCTCCACAGCCTTGGCTTCCCAATGAACCTCCATTACAAGAGACAAGAGAAGGTCTGTGAAACTGTGACCTCCTGGCACACAGGGCACCCAGAGGTGATACCCTGCCAGCACCAGACTCAGTTGCTGGAGGCCAGGGGTTACTGCAGTAGCTGGACTCACAAAGTTTCACTCATAAGACTGGCACAAGACCAGACCCAATCCCTTCCTAAGCTTACAGCAGGACCATTTCTCTCTGGCTATCACCCTTTCACCACCTGTCTGTAGAAGGCATTTCCTTGGCCTACCTGAGGCAGGAAAATGTGCCGAACAGCGCTCCTGCAGCCATGCCCACTGCAAAGCCCATCATGAAACCCATCTTTATTCTGTCAAAGCAGCTGGGCTGCGACTGCCCATACGGGCCCACGGTCACAGGCATCTAAAAAAGAAACGACAATACCCACATGGATTTACTGCTTTGTCTAACAGACTTCTATACTGGCCTGGCAGGCAGGCCCGTGCAGCTCAGAGTTTCTCGTGTGTGCAGCGCTGGAGGTTGTGCTGGCTCCCAGGCTTGTTTCCTTGCCTGTGAGGCAGGAAGGACAAGGAGGGAACGACGGCCTCATTTCCCTTCAACAAGCTCCTGCGAGCGCTGCTGTGGCTGCCGAGGCTGTTTCGGAGCCTCATCCTGTGTGCTCTCAGTCCCTAATGAGCAGCGCACGCGGCACCTGATCAAACCTCCTCTGCTGGCCCGTCCTTCCCGGCTGCTGCCAGTCTCGGAGGCAGAGGAGCGGGCAGTGAAGGCGTCCTTACGGAGACCGAGGCCAGGACGGGGACTCAGCGCAGAGGTTCAGGCCGTGGACGCCCGGGGAACGGCGGCCATCGCCTGCCGTCCGGCGCAAGGGCTCCCGAGGGCGAACCGAGGTCCTCAATGCGCGCTTCACCTCACCAGCGCCTCGGCACGCCCTGTTCCCAGATCCCCACCCCGCCTCTCCCGTACCTCTCCCGTATCTCGCTAGGCCGCACCGCGCCTCCGCCTGTCTGGGCCCCACTTCCGACCCGCGCCATGACGTACAGGAAGAGGCGGGCACGCCCGCGCTCGGCCCGGCGCGCGCCATGCTGCTGTGGCGACGCTTGGCGGCCCTGAGGGGCGAACGAGCCCCGCGGCGGCTCCGGGCCGGGGGACCGGGATCGGGATCGGGATCGGGACCGGGATCGGGACCGGGATCGGGGCCGGGATCGGGGCCGGGATCGGGATCGGGATCGGGATCGGGATCGGGACCAGGTAAGGCCGCAGTCGGGCAGAGCCCCTGTCCAGGCAGGGACAGCCCCCTCCGCTACTCCCAAGCCCTTGACAGCAGCTTTCCCTATTTTCTTCCGTCAGGGCGAACCAGCGATGGCAGCGGTGCTCTTCGGCCGCTTTACATGGATGTCCAGGCCACCACCCCGCTGGTAAGGTCCTCGCCGAACGGGGTCCCCACACTCCCGGTTCTCTCGCCCGAACGGGTCGCGTGTGCCCCGAGCTGCCGCGGAGGACAGAGGCGGCGTTCGGCACCGCCTGTAGCGGCGGAGGCTGTTCCTGTCACCACAGGGCAGCCCGGGCATTCCGCGGAAAGGCTGTAGCTACGCCGGGCAGCCCCCTGGATGGGCAGCACCAGCGCAGCAGGGCGGGAGCGTGGCGGAGCCTCGAAGGGGCTCGCACCGACCCTTGCTGGAGTGGGGACAGTTGCGAGAAGCAGGAAGTGAATTCAACCAAAATACCGATCTGACCTTTTTCGTAACGTTTTAAGACCTTGTATTTTTTCTGCTCAGAAGAAAGACCAAATTGGATGGGGCTTGGAGCGACCTGATCTAGTGGAAGGTGTCTCCCTGTCTGTGGCAGGGGCGTGGAACAAGATAAGCTTTAAAGTCTTATCCAACCTAAACCGTTCTCTGATTGTTTTCTTAAATGATGGTGTTCTTCTTTGACCTTCAGTGCAGATCAGGATTACATGCACAGAACATAATTGCCGAATACTTGTGTTACCTGTAACGTGTAATAGCCTCAAGTTTTCCAGATCAGGCCTAAGCTAAAGCAAGACACTGCAACAGAAGTGCTGCTGATCCTATGGCAAGAGGGCGTGTCCAGAGGGAACAGATACAGTTTCCCTTCTCCTTTTTTAAGGCTGGGTGGTTTGTGTTCCACAGGATCCCAGAGTCCTGGACAGCATGCTCCCATACCTTACAGCCTACTATGGCAACCCCCACTCCAGGACCCATGCCTACGGCTGGGAGAGTGAGGCTGCCATGGAGAATGCAAGACGGGTGAGTCTTTGTCTCCTCACAGTCGTATTGGTTTTCCTGCTGCTGAGGAAATTCAGGGTCAAAAGAATGTAAAAAAACCCCAAACCCTCTTCTGTGTGAGCTGGATTTAGCAGCTTTCTCTTTGCTTAGCTGTACTTTAGTAGATTTATTGCAGGAAAAGATAGAATCATAGAATATTTGAAGATGGAAGAGATCCACAAGCATCATCAAGTCCAACTCTGGCCCTGCACAGGATACCCAAACAATCCCACTAGGTACCTGAAAGAGCTATGGCAGGCTTAAGGCTGTAACCACTTCTTTGGGGAGCCTGTTCCAGTGCCTGACCACTCTCTGGGTAAAACACTTTCTTCCTAATATCCAGCCTACAGTTCCCCTGACACAGCTCTCTCTGCTCCCTCAGGCCCTGTCACTGGTCACCAAGAGCAGAGAGCTGCCTCTCTGCTGCCTCTCATGAGGAAGCTGCAGCTCCCAGTGAGGGAGTTTCTCAGTTTCCTCTTCTTCAGACTGGAAGAACCAAGTGACCTCAGCTGTTTGTTTTACAGACTCTCCTCTAGGCCCTTAACCATTTCATGGCTCTCCTCTGGATGTTCTCTAATAACTTCATATCCTTATATAGATTTGCCCCAAATTGCCCCCAGGACTCCAGGTGAGGTCAACCCAGAGCAGAGCAGGACAGTCACCCCTTGCTCGGCCGGCAGTGCCGGGCCTGATGTCCCCCAGGACAGGGCTGGCCTTTGGGGCTATCAGGGCACTGCTGGCTCCTGTTCCACTTGCCCTCAGCCCAAACTTCCAGGTGCTTTTCTGTGGTGCTGCCCTTCAGCCTCTTGTTCCCCAATCTGTCTGGACACCTACGGTTATCCAGTCCCAGGTGCAGAAGCCAGCACTTGCTCCTACAGTGAAATTAGAGCAACTGAAATGTCAGAAACTAATATTTTTAAGTAAAATTGCCTCAGTATTTTTGGTTTTCTGGAGTCACAAGCATGTTGCTGCAGTCATTGGACTAACTTCATGTTTTATCATTCTGCTAATCTTAGGTAGGGGTGTTTGTAATTTTTCTTTGAAGTAATATGTAATGGGGTTTTGTCTACTTAAACGTTAATCTCTTTTATAGCAGGTTAATGCTTAATACCACTCCTAATGACTGTGGATTCATTGTGTATTTTAAAATACAGTTATTTAGACTGTTTGTAGCATTACTTTGATAGGTATCAGCTGTAATCCTTTTGAAGCTCAAGGTAGTATTCTTGAAAACATTTCACATGTATTTTGCTGTAGTGAATTTATTGCGTGTTTTCTTAATAAGTCAAATTTGTATTTCTTTTTAAACAGCAAGTTGCAGATTTAATAGGAGCTGATTCACGGGAAATTATATTTACCAGTGGTGCAACAGAATCTAATAATATGGCAATTAAGGTAAAAGTTTTATACTGATTCTTATTTATTATGTTAAAATGATGTATTTAAAAACTGTATGCATCTCTCAACAATTTACATGTTAATATGTTAGAGTCTAACGTGTTTGCATTTCTGGATTTACTTTTTGTGATACTCTGTTACATATATGGCGGAAGTACATGAATGAATGTTTTGGTGCTCAGGACATGATTTTGAGGGCATTGTAAAATATTTTATGTTTATCTTCCATACACCAAATACAATACTTCTGTTTATGTAATTAAAATCTTTATTGTGAAATATAGTGGACATGTGGATTAGAAACGTTTTTTCTGATGAAGACTAGGTTGTGTATGTAGTATGTAGTTGTTCGGACTTCTCAGTGTTTATGACTCCGCTGCAAAAGTTTTCAAAAAAATGCTTTGGTTAATGGCTTCTACAGCTTAGCAGCAATAAACGTTTTCACAGTTTTTGCGAAGTGAAATGCTTTGAAAAGCAGGTGTTGATGGAGATACGTAGTGTGGATTATGTGTCAGTACCTTTTAGATTCACAGCTTGGGTCAAACAGGAAAGATCCAAATGAACTATATCTAAGTAGTAATTTCTTATTTCCAGTCATACTGTGTATTGCCTGCTTTCTTCAGTGGCCAATTTCTTTTTCATGGACTGTGCCTGACAGGGTGTTGCAAGGTTCTATAAATCCAGAAAAAAGCATATCATTACTACGCAAACAGAGCACAAGTGTGTGTTGGATTCTTGCCGTTCCCTGGAAACAGAAGGGTTTCGTGTCACATATCTACCTGTTAAAAAAAATGGGCTCATAGATCTGAAGGTAAGTTGTTACTGACAGAAGAAACTAAAAGTAAAAGAGGTTTTTGCTTCAAATTGATGCTCAAAACCTTGTGTCCTCAAGATGAAAAAGAGGAAAGAATGATAAATATCACAAAGTAGAATGAGAATCGTAGTCAAATCTGTCAGATCTAGAGAAGGATTTTCTGTTCTTTCTGATGTCCTGCACATTTTCTCAACCAGAACATCCACCTCCTATCCCACCGTTCAGCTGCTGCTGTGCAGGTGGAGCTGATTTGTACCCTATAAGGAGCCCAGTAATTGAGGCATTGTTTCAGTGATTACATTACTTCTTATGCCTGTCCATGAGCCAGCCCTTCTGTATGTACTGGCTGCAGCCCTGAGATGTAGAAGTTGTATGTATTTAGTTCATCATTGACATCCTGTAGCACAAGGCAGCAGCAGTTTTATTCCCAGTCCCTCACCTGCCATGAAGAGCGGTGGTGTGTGTGATGGGACCGATGGATCAGCCTGTGGGCACAGCAACGAGTCGTGTTTTCTGAGCATGTTGCTGCAGGTGCGACGTGACTTTCGTATAAAGAGCAGTTCCTTTACAGCTAGCCTCACCTTGGCTAGAAGAGGCTTAAGCTGTTCTGTGGGTAGTTAATTTGTTAAAAAAAATAGTTCAGAAAAATTCAGGGATATAGCAAAACCTGTTGTGATGTGATTTAATTAAGTGGGGTGGCAGGTGCATCAAAGGGTTAGAACATGCAGAAATGCAATTGGTTCACTCCTACAGGCATTTAATATTCACGTGGGTTAGTGTTCTCCCCAGGGCTGTTAGTCAGAACCCCAGGTGTTTGTTGCAAATGAGGGACTGGTGGTTGAGTTGCTGGTAAATTGAAGATGTGCACAGGAGTCTTGCTTCTCTGTTAGTCACAAATGTTTTTCCACTGAATCTTTCACCAGGAGCTGGAGGCTGCATTCCAGCCGGATACAAGTTTGGTTTCTGTAATGACTGTAAATAATGAAATAGGAGTAAAGCAGCCAATTTGTGACATTGGTAAGTACACTGTGGCTTCTAGATGCCAGCTAAGGTTGCTTCTGCTTTATTTTAGTTAATATTTTTATTCCCAAATGGTACTGATGCAAAAGATTAGGTGTAATATATCTAAGGAAAAAATAATAAGATAAATATTTTTTTAAAAAAATGTAATATAAATAAATAATACTGCTGTCCCAAATGAAAACTGATTTCAAAAGGGAAATGAGAATGAGATTCAGTACCTTTATGGTGAGCATTGCAGCAGTCATTGCTCTGGATGGATCAGCGGCAGTTCTTTGGCTTATATGATGAATGAAAAAATTGTACAGAATAACTGGCCAAAATTGAACTTGTATACTATCATGAATTATTGAGCACTTGTAGTGTTTAAGAGGAGAAATGTGCAGAATTTGGAGTGGGAGAGCATGGTGACCACCACACTTGGACAATCCTTCCCCCAGTATTGTCGTATATAGTCATGAACAGTTCCTTTGTAGGCCAAAAGAAGAGCTATGCTTCTGGAAGAGGAGGCAGGGAGAGGGTGAGCCAGGCTCTGAGCTGGCAGGTGGAGTGACAGGAACCTCAGAGCAGATGAAGGAAGACTCTGGAGAATCATGGTTGTTGGAGCGGTTGCCTCGCTGATGATCCTCCAGGTCCCTGGATCCCAGATGATTTGTTGATAAAGTTTCCTGTGACAGTAGCAAGGCATATACACATATCCTTTCTGTCCTGGTTTCACTCCAGCTGGCACCTAAGCACCCTGCAGCTGCTCACTCACTTCCCCACCAGCAGGATCTGGGAGACAATTGGAATGGTAAAAGCCAGGAAACTCATGGGTTGAGATAAAGACAGTTTAGTATGGAAAGCAAAAACCATGCACATAAGCAAAGAAAAACAAAATTCTATCGTGCTTCCTATGGCCAGGCAGGTGTTCATCCACCTCCAGGTGAGCAGGGCCCCATCCCATGCAGTGGTGATTTGGGAAGACAAACACCATCACTCCAAACGTCTCCCCCTTCTACCTTCCTCCTCCCAGCTTTCTATACTGAAAGTATATGACATATGTCATATGGTCTGAACTATCCCTTTGGTAAGTTTGGGTCACCTGTCCTGGCTGTGTCTCCTCCCACTTCCCATGTGCCCCCAGCCCCCTTGCCAACATGGCCCTACGAGCGGCAGAAGACGCCGTGGCTCTGTGCAAGCCCTGGTCAGCAGTATCAGAAACATTTCTGTATTATCACCTCTGTGTTCAGCACAAATCCAAACCACAGCCCTATCCTAGCTACTGTGAAGAAAGTTAGCACTACCCCAGCCCAAACCAGCACACCTTCATATTCAAGACATCCTTTTATAAGATGTTTGAATTTTTAGACAATATTTTGGCTTTGGCTCTGCTCTGGAGTACATACTCCATAGGATATTTTTTTCTTAGGCTGTGGCAGGCGTCTTGTTGTGCATCCAGTTTTCTTCTTGCTTAGCTGCTGCATTTTATTTCTTCATTAAGCTGAAAGAAGCGTTTTTGCCAAGGTTTTTCAAGGTTCTGTTTCTTCATTGACAAGCATTTGACCATCAGTGAGTTGCTTACAGGCCCAAGGATTCTTATTTTCCTGCTGTGCTTATATTGTCAAGATCCTTACTTATGGTCCCGTGTTTAAAAATACCAGAGACAGCTGGTGCCAGCTCTAGCTCCGCCAGTATATTCTCATTACACCTTGATAACAGATGCAAAAGGCCAGACCTGAGGCCTTGCCGAGGGAGCCTGAGGCCCCGTTACCATGTGGCCTGGTATCGCCTGTGGCCTGGTGTTGTGGCCTGACTGTGCTGAACCACAGGAAGGTTACTTATCCTGTGAAGTGTGATGTTGAACCTCTTGTGCAGAGGAGAGGTCTTGGATGCAGCTGTGCAGATTCTGTGGAAGACGCATTGTGATTTTTTGATGACAAAAATAAAAGTTACATTTGCTGCCCATGAACAATGCATTATTTTGTTCCTTCATATATTTTAGCCTGGTGACAGGCTCAGCTGACTTCAGGTGGTAGTAATAAGTGTGTGTGTCACAATTCTGAGAATGTTTTTGAAGCCGAGTGTTGGAAAACCTGGAAAATAGAGGAAATGACATAAAAATACATGGCAAATACAAACTTGAAAGAAAGGCTGGCTTGTACTGGATGTTGAGAAGAAAAAGAACCAAGAAAAAAATAAAACTGTCCAACTGTGTAGTCATTCCTGTGTGGAGACTTTGATATTTCATGCATTTCATGGATGGGATCTTTGATATTTCATTTGTTCTTAAGCTTGTTAGGTGTGGGTTTGGAAATAATCTCAGTTCTTAACAGTAGAAGACTTTTTAACTTCTCAACTGAAGAAAATTACTGTAGTCTTACCTGCCTAAACCTGTGCCAAGGAATCAGCTACAGTAGCCTGTGCACAGCTTTAGCCACTTTACTGTAAAAGAAACGTCACAGCCCCAATTTCTGCCTTTGTCACCTCAGATAACTAAATAACTTGCTGTTGTTTTATATTCACCATTGCTTTAGATTCATTGCTGGAATCTTTGTGATCATAGCAATTAGTTAAGATAATCTGGCTTTGGTTTGGTGTTTTTACTACAGGTGAGATCTGCCGTGCACATAAGGTTTTCTTCCACACGGATGCTGCACAAGCAATTGGTAAAATTCCTGTGGACGTCAACAACATGAAAATTGACCTAATGAGCATCAGTGGCCATAAAATTTATGGGCCCAAAGGTACTCACTGAAGTGCTTTATAGGGAATTGTTGTTTCCATACCTATCTTAAGGCAACTACGCAAGGTGTGAAGTCATATAGTGTCAGTTATGTGAACTGTAGAAAACTGTTCTGAGTGATGTTGGACAGACTTCAGAGCAGCTCAGGCATTGCTGCCAGCATAGAGCTGTGGTAAGTGGATCTTCAGGGGTAGATGGGTTGAGGTGGCATCACTGGAGGAAGAAAAAAGTGTTGTATAATGGTGGCAGCATTACAGCAGTAGGGTTTTCAGGAGTCATCTGCTTGGTGTGAAGCAGAACTAATGCTGAAATGATTGAAATTAAATCACTTGGTTATAGGGCAAAGTTTAGACCAGAGTGTGACTTGAAACAGGGCAACCAAAAGATAACTGATTGGTGATTTTTGATTATTTTTTACTTCCAGTGGCTTCATTCCCCCAACTCCATTTGTGTATTTTCTTTGCAGAATGGGGTTTAATATGCAGCTATGCATTTTCTGGTTGACTCACAAATTTGGGTTTGTGACAATGGGTTTTAGAGAGCCAGAGATGAGGTTTGCTGTATGCTGTGTGCTGTTTGGAAACAAAAGACAAAATTCTTACTTTTCAACTTTTTTTCTGTATGAGTTCTGCTGAGAGCTGAAGACATTATCTCTGTAACTAAGTTTTCAAACAGCAGTTTTGGACAGATGACAGACATAAATTTTCACCATTTGTTATGCCTGAAAGTTGCAACTGTCCTTCTTGTGACAGTCACTCCTTAAGTGTATCAGGGCAATTGAAGACACGAAAATTTGGTTTATAGGTGAGGAGAGTAGAGCATTCAATTGACTGACTAGCAAAACTGGCTCATCTAATGCACCTGCTGAAAATTTCTGCCACTAATGAGTCTTCCTAATGAGAAGAAAGGGAGAGGACTCCTGGGACTGATGCTGGCCTAGTAATCCAGGGAAAGAATTTGGAAGTCAGTAAGAGAGCAGAGTGAATGCACATAAAAACTTCAATGTAAGAGCCTGAACTTCAGCTGTGTACAGGAATTGTGGAAAGGAAGGGAAGCGCCGAGTCCTTGAGTGACTGAAGCAGAGTGGAAGAAGCTGAGCTCCCATGGCTAAAGCTCTGCGAGCCTGAACATGATCACTGGGGACAAACACCATTTCCTAGAAAATAACACTGAACTTGTTCACTTTATTTTTCTCCAGTTAAGTGTCCATGTGTGCATTTGCTGTGGAAATAAGGAATGTTAGCAAAGCTTGGAGTCCCTGTTCATAATTTCAGAACTCTAGGCATATGGTAAAATAGCTTTCCTTGCTTCCAAGGGGTTGGTGCTCTCTATGTTCGCCGCCGACCACGCGTCAGACTAGAACCCCTGCAGAGCGGGGGAGGCCAGGAGAGAGGACTGCGGTCTGGGACTGTGCCCACACCTCTAGCAGTGGGACTGGGAGCAGCATGTGAAGTGGCGCAGCAAGAGATGGAAGTATGTGCAACAAGATACTTTCCCTGGGTTCCAGAAAATAGTATAACGGCGCCATTTAGGTCTTGGATTCCTTAGGTCTTTTTGCATCCATGTAACTGATTTAAATTTGATTCTCATGTTTTAGCATTAAGTGAATGTTTTGGGAATTTAAGGGATCTTTTTGGGTAGTTGTAAATTCTTTCTAAAGTTTCTTTTTTCTTGAAGAGGTCTGAGTCACAGTTTTCCACAACCAGGCTATAAGTGACAGTCAGTTTTAGTGAAATACGGCTTTTATGTGCTTGTATTTACTTCTCTGTTACGCACAGGTGTATTAGCAGCATCTTTGAAATGACTCTCATTTATGTAATGTATATTGAAAAAATGAGACTTCCCAGTTCGTTATTTTATGTATTGTACCTATTAAGTATAAGTTCAAGTTTACTGCATCTTTGCAACTAAGAATTTATTTTCTTTTTTCCTAGCTTGGACAGTAAAGTTTGCTTGCTAGGTCTGGTGTCTGAGCCTCTGTATGTTGCTACATTGATTTGTGGGCACCAATGCCTTCCTTACAGCTGAAAAGTAAAAATACTTACAGTGACAATGGGATGCATAGGCCAGATGTCTGCACCCTAAGGATCAAGCTTCTTTCCGTAGACAGGCAGAATTCCACCATCTGAGCTGTGTGGTTATGGAGGTTGAGGCTAGGGAGCCTGCAGAGTCTGATTTCTGCAGAAGCCTCAGATCTGGATTCTGCTTCTTGCCTGGCAGAGTTATGGCATTTTGAAACTAACTGGTGTTGAAGCTAGCCTGCTTTTCTTTTAACTTTTTCAAGTGTAAACAAGCATGAATTGCATGTGTGCATGTCGCCAATTCTGTGTGCCAAAGCTGATCCCAGACCTTACTGCTTCTTGGTATAAGTGACCTCATTTTTCAGTCTAGAACAAGACACTGCACATGGGCAGTTCTCACCGTGCAGGTTACTTATTGTAAAAGCTGAGTTCATAGTAATTTGCAAGTCCATGTCTTTCTGTGGTATGGTTAGAGAGCACCTGGGAAATAAGAGGCACTTGCCGTAATAGGTGCCCTTTCTTGTGTGAAGTGCATCATCTTCTCCACTGCCTAACTTGTCTTTAAATCCAAAGAGCTCAGTGCTTTTATGAAAGTCAGTTTGGCAGCTTGTGTAGCTAGATCTTTCTGAGTGGTTTGAAACATTTGTGAAGACTGAGCTAACTAGGAGCCAAGGGGTTATTCTCTTTTAAAACAGTGTCTAGAGCAGGCAAGGTTTGACAGTTTAAGTTTCAGCTGTGTTCTTTACCTTGTCTGGCCAAACCCACTTACTTAATTATGCTTGCAGCTGGTGATATAAAGCAGTTTGAGTGAGGTCAGACTGTACACTGTTTATTATTTGTCTCTTTTCTGGTTTCTCTGCTAGTATGACCATAAGCGAATCTTAAAACTGGCAGAACGATTGGTTACAAAAATAATGAGTGAAGTTCCTGATGTGGTGATGAATGGAGATCGAGAGCATCGCTATCCAGGTAACTCAAGCAAAATTCTGAGCCCATTAGTACTGTCTGGCTCCTTGGTGTTAATGGCTGTGGCTGAATAATGCACTTGAGCACGTGATGCAGGTCCTGCCTTGCAGGGGACAATTTGCCTGAGATTTTAGTTGATGGTTTCTTTTTTCTATTTCATTTATTTGTACGTAGGATGCATCAATTTATCTTTTGCATATGTGGAAGGAGAGAGTCTTCTGATGGCTCTGAAAGATGTGGCTCTGTCTTCAGGAAGGTATGTGGAATGTATGGGAAGGATAGCAGTGTATTTTTGAAAGAAAATAGCATCTGCTAATGAAGGTAAAATCTAAGTAGTAGTCTCCTCTGTGCCCCAGATTTGCATATTCAGTTAATGAGTCAGCCTTGCATTGATTACATTCTACAGTGGTGTTTAAGTGACACATTTCAATTGAAGGTGAAATTTACTTATCCTGGAAGAAAAAAACAACAAACAAAACCAAAACTAAACAAAAACCAACCAAAAAATATCCGAACAAAAAGACCCCCACAAGACCTAACCCAAAAATTCCTACCTACTAGCCTTGCGAACTGATTATTTGAGTAGCCTTGACTTGGTGACACTTTCATTCTAAAGGCCACCAAGATTTGAACAGCTTCTGTCCTTTGGCAGATTTTAACTGCAATTAATGAGGCTGAGCATATATCTGAATTAAGTCAGCTCATAGTTCCTGTGTTAAATGCAAAAGCAAGAAAGAATAGTGCATGTGCTTTTATGGAGCTCTCCTGACTACAGGAGTGACAAGTAGTATTTCAGTTACCAAGACAAACCTGATGTTCATGATGAAATGAATGGAGTGTAATTCCTTCCTCTCCTTCCTTTACCTTGGAGAGCAAAGTGGTCAGCATATCCTAATTAGAAACTGGTTGACACTATGAGCAGGAAGAACCAAGTCTCCACGTGACCATACCTGAAGCCAAACACTTTTGTAATGTGAAGATCTCTTCTGAGTCTCTGCTTTGTGCACTGGGGAGCTGTTTACAGCTCTCTAGTTGGCACTGCGTGTTCCTACCTGTAAAAACTGAGTCACAGCAAGTAACCAATTCTGTATACTGCTGCAAGGTGGAAGCTCTTTCTATTGACAACTGCAATCATCTTGCTCTATTCCTCTTGTGCACTGTTTTTCGTTTATTTGTTCTGCTGCCAAACAGCAGCTTGTGAAGCCTTTTTTTTTTTTTCTTCCATTTATGTTCCTGGCATGTTACCTTCTCTGGATAGTTTCTATCTTTGTCCTTTTTTCACAGCCTCTACTTCAACTACCTCTTAATCTGCATTCCTGCTGCCTCTATGTTTATTCTTGTGTATTATCTGTATTTTCTCTCCTTTCCCTGTGCTCCTAATTTATTACTCTCATTTCTTGATAATGCCTCCCTCTTGTATTCTTTTATCTTCAGTAGCAGAAATACCTCTTTACTTGCTTGTAATTCGCTTGTGGTTTCTAGGAGGCTGGGGAAGCTGATACAGGGTGTTGTAAAGGGGTAAGTGACCTGCTCTTTGTTGGAGGAGATTAAGCAAGTCTGACATTTCCCTGCCTTCCCATTCCCAGTGCTTGCACATCAGCCTCTCTGGAGCCTTCCTATGTTTTGCGGGCAATCGGAACAGATGAAGACTTGGCTCACTCATCTATAAGGTGTGTGGTGTGGTCTGCCCTAATGCTTCCAAATATTTTTCTTTCCTGATAAAAATAAATGGTAGATTTGTTCCACCCCTCCATGTGCTTGTTATTCAGTTCCTTAATGATTTTCTTTTGGTTTAGGTTTGGCATTGGTCGTTTCACTACAGAAGAAGAAGTGGATTATACAGTGCAGAAGTGCATACAGCATGTGAAGAGGCTGAGGGAAATGAGGTGAGACCCTGTCTTACTGAACGCGAAGACTGCTTTGGTGTGATAATCATGGGAAGAATTGGACTTATTTAGTTGAAAGCAATTGTTTGCTTCATAACTCTGATGGTGTTTCTCTATATCAGCAACAGTGTCCCCCAAGTGGGTAGGAGCCTGATTTTAACATTAGTGACAAATTTCTAAGAAAACAAACCTGACACCAAACCTTTTCCCAGATCCTGGCCTTTATCAGAGAAAGAAGATGAGTAGGGCAGGCACACAGGGCAGTACCTAGGAGGTTTTAAATCGGAGATGGTTTTTACTGAGTTAATGTATTGTTAAGTTGTTTTTTTCTGGTGAAACTGAAAGACTGTTGACTAATCTGGACAGTGAAAATTCAAGGATTCAGTGTCAAAGACACCAGTGCTTTGTGCTGAAAGTGGGAGCAGGAATGAAGTGGAGCAGCTACTCTGTCATCTCTTGTATTTTTGCTTGAGAACGCAGTTGAGGGTTGATCATCTGAAACTCACTGACCTCCAGAAGGGCAACACAGGCAGATAGATATCTCCTAATTCATTGTGTCATTGATAAAAGCTATTTAATTATTATTAAAGATGTTCTGTGCATTTTAGTTCTCTCGTTTTTCCTCAGTTTTCTTGTTTTCTTTACAGCCCTCTCTGGGAAATGGTGCAGGATGGAATTGACCTCAAAAGCATTAAATGGACTCAGCACTGAGAAAACATTGCTATCCATGGACTAGATATGGATTAAAATGCATTTTTCTGTACCATCTTGAACAAATTATGCAGCACTTCTGTTTTCTGAGACTTGCATTTTGAATGGAGAACTACCCTTTCAAATCACAGAATCTAAGAAGCCAAAAATGAAACTAGTTTTTATTGTGGAGAAAGGCAGGCTGATCTGACACCCACTATGTTTCTGTTGAACACAGAAATTTATGGTAAAACATAATTTATTCAGAAATTTAATTTTCTGATGAGAAAATTAAATCAGCGTGTTAACTTCCAGGCCAGTGAATTTTGGGAAGAGGTTGCTTCTCGGTGTAACACATCCCAAGTCACTGTTGTGTTTGCACCACAGACCTGTTGCCAGTTTGTTCAGTTTGAGGTGGGTATCCTGCAACATCAGCTGGGTTTTGCTTCTCAAATGCCTTGTACTGCAAGAAATTCTCAGATAAGAGGACACTTGGATCTCCAGAAGAAAGGGATGCCTCAGTGTGGCTATGTGCCTTCAGAGATAAGTTGTATGTGTAGCTAAGAACAATTTTTTTTTGAAATGGAATATTTTTGGCCCATTATCCTTGGGGTTTTTTGTTTATGCATCTTCTCTCTGTGTATGTGCATTAATCCAAAAGATTCTTCTGTGTTTCAGAGTTTATGATACAATCATGATGCACTTTGCTGTCCCTTCCACTGGGTTTTTTCCATGCAGTTTTTTCTCAGTGAGGAAAGAAAACTTGAATGACTGGGGGAGGGGATAGGCAGAATACGTCAGCTTTGGTGGCAGCACCACTTTGGTGGGAGCGAGTGGTGGGGAGAGCAGGTACAGTGCAATGTCTTAAGGCAGTCTGGGGTTTTGGGGTTTTTTTTCTTGTTTTTTTTTTTTCTCCCCTTGTCATGAGGTCTTTGCCGTTCCTTGGTTTGCCTCTGGGCCCTTGGTTTCTGTTTCTGCAAGGAGTCTGTCCAGCCAAGCCAGTATATTTTGTCTGGAGATAGGAACACTTGGCACTGAAGTTTTTTTTGTCTCACAGACCGTAATGTCTGACTAGAGATTTGCATGGCAGTCCCTTCCCTGCACATGGGGGTAGTATCTCTTAAAAAGGGTTTGATGAGATTCATTACTTATCAGTGTTTGTCCTTTCTTACCTTTGGTGATCTTTCCAGTTAGAAACTGAACCCTGTATAGCAAAGTGCCTTTTTTTCAGTGCATAAACAAAGAGCTCTCAAATTAGTGTGTTTATTGATGGATGCTGTGTTAGCTGCTGAATTTGGTATACCCCATAGACAATATGTTCACCTTCAGTTTGGGATGGAATCTATCTCGAGCATCAACTGTGGCATGTAAAAGCTGAAGCTGAATCTCACAAGATGGATTGTATTACAGAAGCTTGTGCATTTTTTGTTACTAAGGACAGCTTTAGTTGTGTGTAATGCAAAGCTAATCCTTGGTGGTTCTATTTGAAATTACTAGCTTTAGCAATTTTAATATTGTAGTGCTGGCACCTTATATTTCATCACATTTTTAAACTACCATATGCATAAATACGTTTTAGCGGTGTTGTATGTACTCTTTTTCATCCTTGGGCCATACATATTTTCTGGATTAAGCATGTGATAACATGCTTTCCTAGCATGTTTTAGAAATAGATGTTTATGAAATGTTCTTGTGTTTTTAGAATGATAAAAAATTACAGATAAGAATTAAACTTGGCTACTGTTAGTCTTTTTGGATGCAGCTCCTTGGATGAACCATGCAGAACAATCAGTAAGTAGCTGAAATGCAGCTTTAATTAGGCAGAAGAAAAGGGTAAACTTTTCTGCAAACACTGTTAGAAGTTCACTGTCATTGAGTTGACATTTGACTTTTGAAGAGTCATTCTTCTCAAACTCAATGCCTGATCTGAGCTATTTTTTTTAACTCAAATAGCTTAAATTGTGGTTATTTTGAAAAAAGAGAGCCTCAATTCTTGAAGATTTTGACCCACCTCTTATTTGATAAGATTTAAAATAAAGATTCTACTTGTAAAGGTTAAGGAAATGCATTCATACTAGTAACAAATTGTTATGTGAGGTCATAGGTTGGAGACAGAAATCATGACTTGAGTCCTCTTGATTGTAAGACAAAACAGCCCGTTTTATTGTTTGGAACATTCTTATATAGGGAGTTCAAAACTCCTGGATCTAGACACTGATCGGTCTGGGTCTTAACACCACCCAGTTCCCTGGCCAACGATCCATCTGCATTTAGGGTTGGAAGGGATTAGTTGAAGTCTCGGAGTTTAAATCTATCCTATGATTGTTCACCTAGGGACTTGTTTATTGAACTAGGAGAGCCAGATTTGGTTTCTTATTATAGCCAGATTTATCTGTCCAGCTACAGATCCGCTGTACTTTGACAACAGATGTTTATTTGAAATGTTTATAGGACAAGATGAGGAAAAATGTATAGTGCAGCTACTTCCCCCATGACAGAAAGAAGTAATGCCAAGAATAAACATCTAGCTGTACCTCAGTGAGTGAAGTTAAAACTTTTTGGGGATGGGAGCCTCAGTCTGTCCCACTTGTACCAGTTGGATGCCAGTGTATGGTAGTGCATTATCTCCCCTTCCAGGCTGCACCATGATCTGAAAAATGCTCACTAGGCCTTGGCCTTGAACAGCCTTTGGGTTCAGCTCCTCTTGAGCTGATCAGAAACACTGCTCCAGGAACTAACTGGTGCTGTCCAATGAGCTCCTGCTCTTTTTTTTTTTTAATGAACAGCCTTGGAAACTTTTTTTTTTTTCCTGAATAGCATAATATTCTTGTTCTCCCACTTTCAAAGAAAGTTCCTGACGTGAAGTGGGGCCAGGATGAAACATTGTTGTGACAAAAGCCCATCCCTTGTGGCCCCGTAAACAGGGGCCATGAGTGAGACCCTTGGGGCCCTCCTGGGCTGCAGTGGCCTCCCTGTGCTGGGGCCTCTCTGACCTGGGAACTCTCCCATTTGCTGTACTCCGAGAATCCCTGAAGGATGGGTCCTGGGTCCTGGGCTGATCCCCCCATTCCTCAAGGCTCTGCCCTTCACCCACTGAAAAAAGCAAAGGCATCTGAAGTGAGTATTTCAGTTAGAACCATCCATGTGCCTGGACGGCTGTGATCTCATTAGCAACAGAGAGATGTCTTGGGATGACTCTTGTGACTGGAGGGTTGGATTGGAAGGACACAAGCTGGGGAGAAGAGAGGCTCTCTGTGTTGCTCTCGGTGCCAATGACCAATAGGAGTGCATGGAGCTCCACCTGGGGATGAATGAGTAGCTGACTGAGAGTTCAGGAGTCAGGATTAACTGGAGGGCAGGGGCAGGTCACATCACAGTGGGGGTCTGCTACAGGCCACCTGACCACAAAGATGAGCCAATGGGAGTCATCACAGACAAATAGGGATGGCCCCATGTTTACAAGCCCTAGTTTTCACCGGGGAATTCAACCACCCTGAGATCTGTGGTGGGGGGGGGGAGGGGAGAACCCAGCAGGGCACAGGCAATCCAGGAGGTTCATGGAATACACTGATGACAGCTTCCTTGTGGTAGAGTGGTAGAGGAGACAAGGAGAGGTGCCATGTAGCAATGTATTTGAACAGCTTACACCACAGTGTGCTCCAGCCAAACCGTCTTTAGTCATTCTTATCAGAACCCTCTGGAATTCATCAAGTTTACCAAGACATAAACTGTTCTAAAATAAGGAAGAAGAAGCTGAGAAACAGAATACCAAAACTGCAAGAACTAGATCAAGGAGCGCCATGAAGCACTGGACTGTAACCAGTCCTATTTCCTGAAAGGTGCATGCTGAACACGTGAACAAGATAGAAGCACCAATCAAGTAATGCATGATCACGTGAAGAGTAGTTTTCGAATGTATAAATATAGCTTAATGTAAACAATAAATGGCTTCTGCTTAATCGTACTGGTTGGTCATCCAGAAGTCCTGAGCTCCCCAGTGCTATGCCACCTTGTTCTCACCAACAAGGACAGGCCAGTGGGGAACGTGAAGCTTGAGGGCAGCCTGGGCTCTCAAACTTGAGTTTGTGATCCTTGCGGAATGACAAGGGTGAGAAGCATCCCACTGTGCTGGACTTCAGGAGAGCAGACTTTGGACTCACAAGGGATCTGCTTGATGGAGTCCTATGGCATAATGCCCTAGAGGGAAGAGGAATCCAAGAAAGCTGGCTGATATTAAAGGATCAGCGCTTCTGAATGCAGAAGCAATGCATCCCAACAAAGACAAAGTCAGGCAGCAACACCAGGAGGCCTGTATGGAACTGACAGAGGAAGTGGCTAAGCACAATTCATCAATTTGAGAAGTCGTGGCAGTCTGGTGAAGTTTTCACTGAGTGGAAAATATCTCCTATTTTTAAAAAGGGAAATGTGGAAGCCTTGGGGAGCTACACTTGCCTGCCTGACTGGCTGGCAATTCTCTCTCTGCTGTGACATCTGTCATGGGCTAACTGTTTCCAGTCAAATTGTTTCTGCTAACATGTATGCTCTGTGTGTTGAAATGGTGCAGTTTCCCAATGCTGAGTCCCAAAAAACTGGCCTGAGACCTCTACTATTGACAGCTTTGATGAAATTTTAGGCTGGTGAATAAGGTCCTGCACTGGAAGGAGGGAAGAAAATGCTAGTTTTTAGAATGGACGATATGAGTGGCTGAGAGAAATGATCCCTCTGACAGCTGATGTTTCTCTGATCTGTCCAAATCAGAGTAATAAAAAAAGCAGGTACAAGATGGTCATATAAGAAGTAAAGCTCATACTAATGAACAATCAGAGTGGGCTTGTGCTGTGTAGGCATAGTAAAACCAACAAAGTGTTTGATTCTAAGAGTAACTACACAGGATCATTAAGCCACATCATATCTGACTGACAGGTTTTAAGTAGAGATTGGGATGAGGAATGAAGAGAGTGGTTCTGGGAGGCTCTGTGAGGATTATTTCTGTTGAATAGTTTCCTAAATGATCTGGAAACAATTAAGATTTGTGCTTGACATGTAATGTTTGCAAAGGAAAATACAAAGTAGTATGAACCATTTAGCAAACTGAGTTCATTCTTCCTAATCACAGACGAAGGAAAAGGATTAGAGGCTGTATTTATGGAATGGTACCTTTAGGGTCTAGAGAAGCAAAGAACCTTGGATTTGGGGTAATGCTTCCAGAATAATGGTGCAGCAAAACTAATATTGCAAGGAGGAAAATGCATTTATTTCATATGTGGAATTGCCACAGTGGATGCTGGTTTCCTCAAGTTTTACTTTAAAATGTCTTGTGCAAATTTTCTTCCCCTAGTTGCATACCGAACACCTTTCTTCAGTTTTGGTTTAGGTAAAGGAGACACATAAATTAGTGTGCTCCCAATGGTTTCCTAGTATCTAATAAAGCCAAATCAAGTTCTTGTCTAGTGCTTTTTTTCTCCTTCTGCCTTTCCCTGCAGGCATGCTACAGGGAAAACACTGGTCATGGTTACATGATTCCTTGTCCTTTAACATTCTGTCTATCAATGTTTTGCTTTCCATAGATTCTTTCCTTCTGCTGTTGGTAACTGACCATGCAGCTGCCTTGTCTTTGGTACCCTTAGTCCCTTGGCATGCTCCTAATGGTCCACACAGTAAACCTTACAAGTCTCTTCACCATACTTTATTTGAACAATAAAAAGGAACGTGGTGACTCATTACATTGCACAAAAGCTGAAAAGTCTTATTTCTCCTCTGACCTGGGGTATTCCAGCACTGTCCTTTTGTTATCCTACACTGTCTCCCCACTGCAGGGTGGCTGGTGCAGCTTGGGAAGTGCTGTGGTGCTGCAGAGTGAAGCCCTGAGCTGCAGAGGCTCCTGCTACCCCTCACATGTCTTAGGCAACCAACTCTCCAGGGAAGCTGGCAAGCCTGGCTGTTGATGCCTCTGGTGACTTCAATTACCTGCTTTTCTGGGCTCTGTCAGGGTGCATGGTGACAGCCAACCCTATCTATTGTCACTAGTGCTATAGAAAGGTGAATTACTGGATACTGCATACACTTACACTTTATTAGCTTGGCAGAAATGGTATTTTCAGGGCATCTATTATCATAAATACCAAATAGAATACAAAATCTGAAAAACTGGGGTTAATAGGGAGAAGACAAGCAAGTGTGGGCTGTTGCCTGGGAGGGGATGAGAGTAGTAAAGTAGAATTTGGGAGTAGAAAGAGGGGATATACAGGAAAACAAATGATGGAGTAGGGATTATTGTACTGCTGAGCAGCCCCACGCTGGATCCCTCTACCTCAGGAGAGTACAACCATGACTATTTGTTGGTTTTACCCCTGAACAGAAACCAGGGCGAAAGGTGAGTTGTTGAACTCCAACATTTACTCCAAGAGTGTTTGTAAAGGGAGGGAAATATTTATTTTTATCCGTTTCTTGCAGAGGACTAAACAGTTTTGGTTTTTTTTCCCATTGAAAATGGCCGGTGCTGCTGTGCCTGTGTCCACTGAAGCACAGTGACAGAGAACCCAGAAGGGTCCGGGGATCCCTGAGCTCATTTATCAGCCTGGTTATCGGTGCTATATTCAGTCAAGCCAAGGACAAACACAGCACGGGGCATCAGCCCCCAGGAATCTTTCATTTTAATTCTGCGACTTGGTCGTACGTCAAGAGGTTGGAAACAGTTGCTCTCAGGGTTCTTTTCTTCGTTAGAAATTCAATGTTCTCCACGAGTCCCCGTTTCCTCAGCAACAGCCCTCAGCGGCGTCGCCAGCGGCGAACAGTCCCCGGCTCCAGGTCCGGCCCCGGCCGCGGGAGGGCCCGAGGGCCGCGGCTCCGCCC
>JANPWX010000687.1:680648-707405 GCA_024734555.1 Trochalopteron elliotii
CAGGCGCCGCGGGCCCGTCCAGCGGGGGTGGGTCGAGTGACCTTGCGGCGGCGCCTGATCCCGAGCCGGGGCAAGGACCGCATGGCGGGGGCTGGACCGGGGCCCGAGGCGGGGATTTGACGGCTCCGGAGCGGCGCCCGGCGGGCTGGGTGCGGCGGGGAGCTGCGCGGTCCCGTTGTCGGCGCGGGGCCCCAGCGGTCTGGGTCTCGCGGGTGTTTGAGTGGGGTGGCTGCGCCTTGCCCGGCCCCGGGGGACGAAGCGAGGCAAACACTCCGCGCTTTGCGGAGAAGAAGGTCCCCCCTGTCTGCGGCGCTGCCACCGCTCGTCGGGGGTATCCTGTAGACACCAGTGAAGTTGTTGTTCAGTAAAGTAACGCTGTCTTTTGCTAGTAAAAATCAGCTCCGCTGCAAACCCCCCCCCCAAAAAAAAACCCCAAAAAACCCCATAAAACAAACAACCCCAAACAAAGAAACCAAACAGCAACAGCCAAACAAACAAAATACCACCTCCCTCCCCCAAAATCTATGAACGAAAAAAACTTAAACCCACCCTTCCCAGAAAAAAAAACGAATTAGCGTTCAAATGAGTCCCAAAAATACACAGTGTGAGTTTTCTTTCGAAAAAACCTCATGGCTCTGGTTTTACTCACTCTTAAACTTACCTCTTATTCATAGTGGTTTGCTTCCCCACCTTGATCTGCTGGGGTTAGGCAGGCAAATCGGCCGGTTGTTCCCTTGGTGGATTCCTCTGGTTTAATCGTTTGTTGTGTGTCCAGAGGATGCTTGGTCTTTCTGTACAGGTGACAAGGTGTTGTGGAGTTTCTCCGGAGAACTCCCAGAGGTGTGGTGCCAGCGTTATGTGGGAACACCTGTGCTCTAGCCGGTGCTTGTCTGGTTAATGTGCTCTTTGGTATTCCGTTGATTGGAAAGGTTATATTTGCCTACAGAAGGCATGGATGGTTTTCTTTAAAATTAAGAGATTTGAGACTTGAAATGAAAAGTAGATGGTATTTGGTGGAGAAGTTAAACATAGCAGAGTGGAGTTTTGCACCTATTCTGAATGCTGCCTGGTTTTGTTTGTGCTGCCTTAGTCCACTGCAAATCTTCAGGTTGTTTTCAGTGTTGTGAAGAGGAACGAATGCAACACCGTGGTTGCTATACTGGAAATCCATCTAATGATTTGGGTTTTTCTTCTAAATGGGAAATTCCTTGTGCACGAAAGATTTATCTGCTGCTTGAAGCAGGTGTGATTTTTACATGAAACGGTTTTTCAGGTGATTAAATTTCTTTCTTTGTGAACTGCGGCTTGATACTGCTATACATGAAAGTATGTAGTTAAGTCCTTCTAATATAGGATTGCATGTTTCTCTTAAAAGTCTAATAAGCAAAAGTCTTACTTTTCTAAATGCATTTGCCATTTTAATATAAGTCTGTATAGTGTAGTTGTATCTTTCTCACTTGTGAGTCTGCCATTAATGTCCTGAAAGATGTGCGAATAGCTGTGTTTGTTTTAATTCCCTCTGTTAGGGAGTTGGTGAAGGGTTTGTTAGTAGTACCTCTTGCTCTAAGTTCACTTTGGTAATGATGCTTGTAACTGAAACCAGCTTGTTGGGGTTGTGTGAGGAGGAGGAGAGTGAGATTCATTCCTCAGTGGTTTTCCAAAGAATCACAGTTTTAGTGTGAGGTGGTCTGCCAAGTAATTAAAAAGAGCAAAAGTTTTCCATCCCGTCTTTAAGTACAAAATACATGTGTTGGCACTTAAAATGCTTGGCTTTTTTGTTGAGTTGTAAACCTAGGAAGATAATTTTTATACAGGGATGAAAAAAATGGACATTTGATTAGGATTTGGGTAATGAAATGGCAGATTACAAATTAAAGTAGAGTGTCTTACGGGAGTTCTTGCTATGTGCTCTGTGGAATTGACTGCCTAGACATGGCTGTGAAATGTTACTTAGTTTCACCAGCTAGTGTGACTCTTGCATTCTTCAGCTGCAGCTCCAGGGTGATTTTCTTAGGCATGGCTTACTCTGTTACTTTGTTCGAGTAAGTTGATGCACAGTTGGAGGAAGGAATATGATTATTGATGTAGCAAGGGCTTGGTAAAATTAAGGGCTTTCAAGTATTTAACTCTTGTTCTTTGCCTTTGAAAGAGAGATTTGTTCACCTATTGGTGATGGGAAAATTTGAAAGACTCTTTAAATACTTTCTGACTCTTTCCATATTCTTTGTGGAAGGCATATTTATGTCTTGAAACCATACAAAAACTCTACAATGCATTTGCCAGTAAGTCACATAGGGATAATGTATGGAAAATGCACCTTTACGATTCTTGTATGTTGCAGTGCCTTGTGGTGGTTGCAGGTTTGAAATTCTTTGTATACAGTTCTTTGTGGACTGTTACTGCTGTTGTGTTGCCTGCATTGATTTTTGCCTCCATTTATTCTTTATTGCAGTCTAAAAGTTGGTTTTAATTGGTTGCCCACAGGATTGGCTTGGCTTCTGCTACTTGTTAAGAAAAAAACATCTGTCTTTGCAGGTAAGAGCTTTTGAATTGAAGACTTCTTTATATGCATATTGAGTATATCCTAAGAAACACATGAAGCTTTTGGAATCTGTGAATTTGTGTCAAAAGACTTGGGTCAAATAATCTGTAGCTTGTCTACTCACCACTGGTGATGGTGGTTTTGGCAGTGTTTTTCTTGTAAACAGAATTTTCTGCCAAACTAATGTTTTGTTGTTTCATCAGCATGTGGTAGTGTGGAACACTCCCATTTATTTTGCATTGTTGGAAAATGCAGTTACTTTGCTGCAAGCCACAGGTCTGTCTGTAACTGTCGGAGTGTAGAAGCGTACATCAGCTGGTTCTAACTGGGTTTTGCAGAACTTAAAGGGATCAGATAGTCATTTTTGAGCCAATTTTAAACTATAACAGGTTGATTTTAGCCTTAAAGTAAAAGACAAAACTGTAGTTTGCAGTTTTGACTTTTGCGAGACAGTCTCATACTTAAATTCCTTCTACAGTACCAGCGTTTCAGCAGTTCTTAGTCTTCACCCAAGAATTGCCAAATATGTGTGTGCATGTATCATGTGGATATTGTACTTTAATACTTCCCAAGGGCTAGGGTGAATCTTCTGAACTTTCCTATTGCAAAATTCATACATCTTAAAAGGCTAGTCTGGTGTGCTTATGAATTTGCATATATGACCCAAATTATTCTTATTTTACTAACTAGCACATTGATGAAATAAATAGTATTGTCATCTTTTACTCCTTTTTTCCCCAGTGTAACATCAACATTTTTAAAGATAGTACTGTCAAGACATGTTCATCAAATGAGTTGAATGAGGTTGGTTGTCAGCAGCCTGTATATCTCCAGCTTTGATCGTGGCTTGCTAATGGGGATGGATTGTCCATAGTACACCCCTAGGATGTTGTCTTTCCACAAATATGCAAAGCACACAAAACGGCAAGAAAATCCACTTTTGCCTTGAAGTACCTTTTTGTAGCAGGAGAAAAGCAGGCAGCTTGAGAACATGTCTGACAGCCCAACAAAAAACCTTCAGTGCCTTTTGAACTGGTGTGCGGCCTGTTTTGTGTCTGAAGTTCATGTTGCCTCTGCATGTGCAAGTTGTCTTTGCAAGTGGACAGTGAAATATTTGAGCAGGCTTTGCATTTTCACTCCTTGGAAAATTCGAGCAAGTGGGTTATTGTCTCCTAAGTGCATTTTGGAAAAAAATATGGTATGTGAGTGTTTAGAAATTTAAAATTGGGCCCTTTTGGTCCTTGAGATTTTTCTATTAATCACAGAACTGACACTTAACTACTACTTTGTCTAAACATCAAAATTCTGAAAAAGTGAAGCATCTGTGTTACGTGTTCCTTTGTCAAAAATATTTGGTTAGTCAAGTCCTTAAAATTCTTTTTATTCAGACCGTGTTACAGTCAGCTCTTGCTTAATATTAAGCAATCAGTTGCTGAATACTCTGCGTGGAATTAACTACACAACTCACTGCAGATAGTTTTTCTAGTGACTATATGCCTAAGCAGCTCTTCGGATTTTTTTGTCAATAGGGATTTAGTGGATCTGATTAGAGTACTTAGTAACAAGACTTCAGGTATTCCCTTAGCATTTATTATGGAGTTTTGAATTATCCCAGAAGTTATGTAAGTGTTCAAATGCTTGAATTCTTCTGTGACTTTACCTGTTGAATTGTCTTCTGGGCTGGATTCATAAAATCATTTATAAATGCAGTTATTTAGCAGGTGTCAGTTCTGTTAAAGAATGTAAGGTGTTTCAAACCAGCAGACCTTAGTACACACGCCTTCCCAAGTTGCCTTTATTCAACCAATGGCTATATCAGATTGTCATCCCTTTTGCATTAAGGAAATAGCTAAAAGTAGTCTCCCATTTAACACGAGAAACTTCAACTGTCTTTAACTTCTGATACATAAAATTTTCTGAAACTAATTTCTATGTATAATAGGAGTAGAAGAAATGTAAACCTCCTGGCAAGGTTTGCTTTTAGTAGTATTCCAGTTTTAAAAACCTAGGTGCAAAGCTTTTATACTGCTTGCTTGCTTCAGGATCATCTAATTCAAAGGCAATCCTGTAGCACAACATAAACCTTGGGTTTACAATACTCTTTAATAGAGCTTCTTTAAAGGAGGCAGAATTTTCATTTTACCTTAAACTTCAGAGCTTGTCATTAATGCTAGGCAAATTTCAAATAAAACAACAGAATCATTATAAAACTCTGCTCTTTAAAACAGTGCAAAAAATTTTAGATAGAATAGGTAGTCCTTATTTTGACTTGTGTTTTTTTTTCTCACAGGCAAGTTATTTTGTTGCTGGAAAATGATTGGGCCATGAATTTTATTTTCAGATTAAGTGTAATTCTACTACAAGAGCTAAAGGCAAGGATGTTGCTTCTGTTACCTCACCATGGAGATGTGAAAGTTGGTTTCAAAAAAAATTATCCCCGAAGCTTAGCATATAGCATAAGCCTTTCTGTTGCTGTCTTTCCTTGGTGGAATAGGGGTTTTCTTAGTGGTGGTTTTTCTTTGTTCTAAATCTTCTTATGTTATGAACTGCTAGTTCTAGTCTCTTTTTCAGGATGGTGCAGTAAGGAATCCAATATTCATGCGCAGCGACTAGAGCAGCAGAGCTGCCTTGGTGCAAATGGGCTTGTTTGCTGTTCCCTTGAGGGAGAAAGGACCTTCATACCCTTCTGGTGTTAGTTGTGGGGCAATGCCCTGTAATACTCCAGGTTGTTGCTTGAGTTCATTAGTGTGCTGAAGGGTCAACAGAACAAAATACTTAAAGACTCATTTTAGTAATCTAAGGTTCCATCATGGAAACAAAAGAATTGTTGCTTCTTCAATAGAAGAATTGTTACTCTTGTTTTCATTAAGTACTGAATTCAGCCTTACCTGGTTAAATTGTGGCTTTACCTAGTCATTCAAGACTTGTCTTCTCTGAAGTATTTGGATGACCTGGACAGGCAAATGGAGCCAACTTAGAGATTTGGCTGTAGGCTGGGATATAGCCGAGTTGCTGGGGAGATGGCTATTGGTTGTAGTTGGTCAGAGCTTTGCTAATGGCCAGGAGTCTTTGATGGATAGCTTTGTGGCACTGCATTGGGGCATCTGGTTAGACTTGATCTTTAAGGTCTTTTCCAGCCTAAACAGTTCTGTGATTCTGTGATCTGCTTCATCCTTGATTTCAAATGCTGAGTTAACACTATTGGTATGTGACTTACGGGAGCCTTGGAGATCTTCCATACAGATGCTGAACTGGCTTGTACTTAGGAAATCAAGAAGTTTCAGAGATGAAGTGGCTCAGGTGAAACATGGTGTTATTGCTGATGGTTTAGGATGAGAGACTGGCTTCTGAACTGTTGAATTGTGCTAATATTATTTAATAGGATGCTTTCAGCCTTTGCTAAAGGTTTGCATAAGTGACAAGTATCTAGTTTCCTGTTCAACTTCTGCTATGACCTCAGACTTCTGAGGTCACAAGGTAACTGTTCAGATCTCGCTGATCAGAATTACCTTAAGCATCTGTTAATGCCAGCTGTGGAGATAAAATTAATTGAGTTATGTCTGAAACGTAAGGGGTCATGCTAGACAGAATATCTGCAACTATTAAAAAATACCTTGTTTTTGAAAATTGTAAAGGTCATATATCTAGCTAGATATTCATAGAAGCTAATTTAATTTAGGCCTCTACTGTCACAAAGTGTCTGGGTCTAGTTTATAATAGCAAGCTTCAGGTCACCTGGACCTCTTGCCTTTGCCTTTGCTAGGAGAAAAACATCAGGTCAGTATAATATAGATGCTCCCTGTCAGGATTTCTTGTGAGTCTCACCATTGCCAGTTGTCCATAATGGGTTTTTGTTCTTAACCAACCCACTGTTATGTTTCTAGTTGTCTTCACCTGGCAGAAGGTAAAATCTTTCCCCAAATTAAAGGGAACTGTTTGTTTCCCATAGCTGTGCAGAATTTGTCAGTCATATTGTCAGATACAGTGGATACCGTATCAATGAAATTAATTTTGTTTTGTGTGGCTAAAATACTTCTTTTGCTTACATTCCATTGAATATTGAACTACTGATGTAACAGTTCTGATTTTGATCTTCCTTTGTTTCTTTTTAACTGACACTTGTGCGTCTTAGTATAACAGCTATTTTGGAATCTCTGGTGCAAAATGTATGCTGATTGTGTTGGTAAATGTTTAATACTTCAGTCTATATGAAGTAAACAAACATGAATAAGGAACTTGGAATAAAAACACAATCTTTTCAAGATGTTATTAGGTGTATATAAACAAATATAGTAGATGGTGTGTGTAGGTAATTGCATGGTGTCACGAACAGTAGTCTGACATAGCCGTTGCCTTTTCTCATCTGCAGGTGTGTGTTGTTTCAGCGCAGCATGGCTGTGGTCATCCGCTTGCAAGGTCTCCCGATTGTGGCGGGGACCATGGACATTCGCCACTTCTTCTCTGGATTGACCATTCCTGATGGGGGCGTGCATATTGTAGGGGGTGAACTGGGTGAGGCTTTCATCGTTTTTGCCACTGATGAAGATGCAAGGCTTGGTATGATGCGCACAGGTGGTACAATTAAAGGGTCAAAAGTAACGTTGTTGCTGAGCAGTAAAACTGAAATGCAGAACATGATAGAACTCAGTCGTAGGCGTTTTGAAACTGCCAATATAGATATGCCACCAGCAAATGCTAGCAGGTCAGGACCACCACCTAGTTCTGGAATGAGTGGAAGGGTTAACTTACCTACTACAGTACCTAACTTTAATAATCCTTCTCCTAGTGTAGTAACTGCTTCTACTACGGTGCATGAAAGCAATAAAAACATATCCACATTTTCTACTGCCAGTATTGGGACTGCACCTCCAAATCTCGGGAGTACCTTTGGTAGTCCAGCATTTAGCTCAACTGTTCCTAGCACAGCATCCCCACTGAACACGGTACCTCCTCCACCAATCCCTCCTATCCCAGCTATGCCATCTTTGCCACCAATGCCTTCTATTCCCCCTATACCTGTTCCACCTCCTGTACCCACGCTGCCTCCTGTTCCTCCAGTTCCTCCAATACCCCCTGTGCCCCCTGTACCTCCAATGACGCCCCTGCCTCCCATATCAGGAATGCCTCCTATGAATCCTCCACCTGTAGCACCCTTACCCACTGGAATGAATGGGTCTGGAGCAGCAGTGAATATGAACAGCGGCTTGAATCCATTGTTTATTGGTCCCATGAATCCTGTAAATCCTATCCAGATGAATTCTCAAGGTAGTGTCAAGCCAATTCCAATCAATCCAGATGATTTGTATGTCAGCGTTCATGGAATGCCCTTTACTGCAACAGAATCTGATGTGAAAGACTTTTTCCTTGGGCTCCGTGTGGATGCAGTCCATATGCTGAAGGATCATGTAGGTCGAAATAATGGAAATGGACTAGTTAAGTTTTTTTCTCCTCAAGATACATTTGAAGCACTGAAGCGAAACAGAATGCTGATGATTCAGCGCTATGTTGAAGTTAGTCCTGCAACAGAGAGACAGTGGGTGGCTGCTGGAGGCCACATAACTTTCAAGCAAACCATGGGTCCCTCTGGGCAGGCACACCCTCCTCCCCAGGCTCATCCTAGGTCCAAATCTCCCACTGGACAGAAAAGGTCGCGGTCAAGATCTCCCCATGAGCACGGTTTCTGTGTTTATTTGAAAGGTCTTCCCTTTGAATCGGAGAACAAACATGTAATAGATTTTTTTAAAAAGCTGGATATAGTTGAGGACAGCATTTATATAGCTTATGGACCTAATGGGAAGGCAATTGGGGAGGGGTTTGTTGAGTTTAGGAATGAAGCTGATTATAAAGCAGCTTTGTGTCATCATAAGCAGTACATAGGGAATCGCTTCATTCAGGTACATCCAATTACTAAAAAGGCAATGTTAGAAAAGATAGATATGATTCGTAAAAGATTGCAGAACTTCAGCTATGACCAGAGAGAAATCCTGATGAATGCTGAGGGAGAATCAGGCTTGCCAAAACTTTGTGCACATATATCTAATATTCCATTCAATATAACAAAAATTGAAATACTTCAGTTTCTAGAGGGACTGGCAGTAGAAGAAAACTCTGTACAAATTCTTGTTGATAATAATGGGCAAGGTTTAGGACAAGCCCTGGTTCAGTTTAAAGCTGAAGATGATGCTCGTAAGGCAGAGCGCTTGCACCGTAAAAAACTGAATGGAAGAGACGTTAATTTGCGTTTGATAACTGTAGAAGAAATGAGAGATATTGAGAGAAACCCACCGCCTCAAGGGAAAAAGATCCTGAAAATACCGATCCAGGGAAATGCGTCTGTGCCAGGACCACAGGGCCCTGGTGGGGATGAGCATGCCTTCTTGGGTGGAAATGCTAAAGAAGCAAATAATGGTCCTCCGTTCAATTTCCCTGGCAACTTCAGTGGGTCTGGCACATTTGGTCCCCCTTTACCACCGCCTGGAATAGGTGGCTTTCCTGATTCTAGACCCGGAATACCCACAGTTGCACCTAGTGGTTTACCTGGTGCAGGTATTGAGGTACCAGGTTTTGCAGGTGGTCCTGCTAACTTGAGTGGACCAGCAGGTTTTGCAGGAGGGCCTCAGACATTCGGTAATGGTCCTGGCAATTTAAGTGGACCCCCTGCCTTTGGTGCTGGTCCTCCAGCAATTGCTAGCGGTCTTGGACATTTAAGTGGACCTCCAGGGTTTGGACCTGGACCAGGAAACATACATATTGGTGGACCCCCAGGTTTTGGAACAGGGTCTGGGAAGCCAGGGCCAACTGTCATTAAAGTGCAGAATATGCCCTTTACTGTTTCGGTGGATGAAATTTTGGATTTCTTTTATGGTTACCAAGTGATCCCTGGTTCAGTGTGCTTAAAATACAATGAAAAAGGCATGCCCACTGGAGAAGCAATGGTTGCATTTGAGTCTCGTGATGAAGCTATGGCAGCTGTTGTTGATTTAAATGACAGGCCTATAGGTTCCAGAAAAGTAAAACTTGTATTAGGGTAGCTGTTCATCAAGTAGTTGTAGAATAGATATTCATAGTGCTGTGACAAATGCATCTGGATTGGTTTTTATAGTATTTCCAGGATAGAACCTGTGGATTGTTTAAATTGTAAAACAGATTGGTTTTGATAAGACAGAGCACTGGGTTAGCCATTACATGAGAAACTGCAAGGGGAGAGGTGTGGTGGATTTTCCTCGTACAAGTATGTGGAGAAGCTGGACAGATTCTTATTCGTCATAAAAGTTTGGTAAACTCTTCCGGACACAGTGCTTATTGAGAAACTGAGATTGGTTTGACATAGTTTTGGATAAGGGAAATAGATGAAGTCAGTGAAGCTCTTTGGTGGTGTTCTTGTAAGCCATTGTAAAATAGATAGCTATTTTTAGATTTGGTTAAATGCTGGCTGAATTTGCTTTGTTCACAGTTCAAAGCTTTGTTTAAAGTCCTGATTTTATTCTGCAACTGAATGAATTCTCAGTGTACACAGATCAATTGTTTTGTGTATGTATCTTTATTTTTTCCAAAGTTCTCACTGTATGAACAGTTGAATTATGCCCTTTGCTGATGTGTCTACCAAACTAATTCCTATGAGTATGAGCAGAATCGTTCTGTAAAATTAAAGCTGTTCTTTGTGGTATAACTTTTAGTTATTTATATATTGCAATTATAACTGTGCAGAATAAGACTTTTGCCACGAGTATAGCTAACCTCAGACATAAATCATAAGAGTTTTATAGTACATTCAAAATGTTTTCAGTTGAAAATAATCATTATTGTTTAAGTAGCTTGATTTGTTAGGATTACACAAATCAGTTGGGAAAGGATCTTTGACACTAGTTGGATATTGGTGTTTCTCATGTCTCTTGAACTCCTCATGTAGAGTCTCTGCTAAGAGAACCAAAGTGGTGATTATTAGTAGAAGATTGGAGTCCAGATAAAGTTTTAAATTAGGTTATAATGAAAGAAACTTGTGTCTTCAGCAACTCTGTTGTGAATTACTGCTATGGGTGAATTCAGAGATAAAATTTATTTTTCTCCAAAACTTGAAAATACTGAGTTTACTATATATTTTTGCAATAAAGTTGTGCTGTTGTATTCAAAGTCTGTAAAGAGTTGCCATTTTCTTTGTTGTGCAGTGAAACCTTCCATGGAAAAAAAGAGAAATGGAAAGGAAGTAATTACGCAAGTGAAAAGTAGAATTTTTTTGGTTCATCCTTGCTTGACTTATGATAAATTTTATGACTTGGGCATTGCCTGAAAAAAATCTTGCTGTTCCCTGCAAATCATTGTACTTAAACATAGTAAACTTCAAACTGTTTTTGGGTTTTTTTGACAAAGAAGAACAGTGCCTTTTGGTGTTGCATACCATGGAACACTGAAGTGTATGGGCAGGCAAAATTGAGAGGTGCAAGTGGCAACAGTTTTATTCATGTGGTGTATAGGAGAGATTTGCAAACCTGTGCAGCGCTGCGTCCTGAGAGGATTTCACAGTACAGGAATCCATGGAAGGATTGTATAAAGGTGTACTTCAATAAAGAGGCGGTTGCATTACACAGATGCTTCTGTAATTCATTAGCATAATTTTGTTTTGACAGATTACTAGGTGGTCCCAACTTTGGAAAAGTCATGTGATTTGTATATACTGTTTAAAATTAAGCCTCCTGTTAATAAAACTGTCTGTCTCTGAAGCTTCATGTTATGCATTTCAACAGTCTTTGGGAGTAATGTTTCAACAGCAGATCTTTGTTTCTTTTTTTTTCCTGACAGTCTGAAAATACTCTTCCTGATGTCAGAAAGATGTGTGATTAGGAGTCAAGTCAGTTTACTTTAAAATTTTGCTCTTTGTTTTTAAGCAACTTTTATTAAAGTTTCATACTATATTGGAGTTTTTTGGGTGCTTGTTTCTTCATGTTTCACATTAGAATAAAATTACTGAAAAGGAAAACTTGGCTTCATTGTTCACAGAATTGATTTAAGATATTAGTGTGTGTTGACTCACCAAAACTGGTGATAACTGCTTTTTCGAGTTCAAATGCATCACAACAATGCTTGCCTTGTTGTGAAATGTAATTAAACTAGAGGTGTCTGGAATTAAGATACCCAGTTCTGTGTTACTGTCTTTTGATTTCACATCGTAATCCTCTTGGTAATGGATCCAGGGCTTCTAGTGTTTGGGTTAGGCACAGCATATGGTGTGAAATGTGCTTGTGTGCCTGTTCCTTTGGACTTGATAAAAGTGCAGGTTTGCTTTGGAAAGCTTTTTTCCAATTCTTGATTTTTCTGTATGGTCTAAAGATGTTTCAATGCTTATCTGAAAAAAAGCACAAACCAGAAAGCCATGGGTGTTGGGAATGTTGACTTGGATGGAATGTTTGAATGGAGGATTTGGGGTGGGATAGGGGCTCTTCATTTTACCAAGTAGCTGAATCTCCTTATCTTTTAGCATAAATTAGTTAGTAAATTTACCCTCTTCCTTTAAGAGTAGGCTCTTGGAAAAAAAAAACAAAAACCAGGAAGTCATAGCATGCTTAGGTTTTCTGTACCTATGAGAAACAGTACATCAACTCAAATAGTTACAGTTGATCCTGTAAAACATACACATAGAAAAGTTCATTATCAAGGGTCAGTGCAAACTGTTTACTGTAACAACGTGGTTTCATGTTAGAAGTAGCCTTAAACTGCATGTTATGCTAAATTATGAGTGATACCCTTAGAAGACTATATGTCTAGAGTTCATAAAATTGCTTCCTTAGCATTTGTCTATACTCATGAACAACCTTAAACATAAGGAGTAGGACCTCTGAGGTCCCATCTCCATTGTGGAAGGTGCCTTGAGTGTCAGGAGGTTACATCTTTCTTAGCCTCATTGGAACAATACAGTCAGTGACACTGATGGCCCAATTTCTCCAAATTGGTACTTGTGTTTATATAACTGGCTGAGCTGGTGTTTTTAGCAGTTCCTTATGTGTGTCTTAAGTACTACTGCTGAAAAAAAGTGGTAAAATGTTACATTTGCAACATGATTTGTTTAAAGTGTGGGGTTTTTTCCCCTTCTAAACAGAAATGAATGCAATCAGTCAGTGATAAAATTGTGACTTACGTGAAAGAACTTCAGTAGTTGAGGGAAAGCGTGACTTAGTATTACCAAATTTCAAGCAGTTACCCATAAATGTCAGTCAGATTTTGTTGGCATTCTGTAATATCAGCATTAAAACCAGTTCTTTACTGATGAATTGTTGCTATGGTCTAAATGTAGATTTAGGAGAGGTTTGAGCTTTGTAGGTTTAAAGAAACCTGAAGGACGCTTTATTTTAAGTAGCATTCCTTTCATAGCATGTAGTATTTTCCTTGAGTGTCTATGCTCTAAATTTGTGTTGAGTGGAGAGAAAGATTGATGCAAAAATGGAGACTTAAGTTGTGTACCAGATGGCATTGAAGGTCTGCTTTTTAAGAAACATATGTGCTGCTTAGTTCCACATTGCTCATGCTGTCCCTAAAGTCATTGCCTGTACTCAGTGAAATCAGCAGCTTGTTTTGCTGTGAGTATTTTGGAGTGCTGAAGACTGTAGACTCTACAAAGGAGTGTGTTTCCAGTTTCTAGGCATAGCAGTGGTGCATTAAATATAAACAATTATTGTATCTTCTTTATTTTGTTTCTCCTCAGTCTTCTGCTGCAGTGATTCCAAAGTTGCTGCTTCTTGTAGCAAGTGCTGTTGGCCCTCAGTGGTTTGCTCAGCAGCACTGAACTGTGTTGGCTTCTGATCTACAAAACTGAAACGACAGCGTATTATGGATCATTTAAAACCTCTGGTTGGCCAGTGAACCACTGTTTGAGAGCAGTTGCTTTAGATTCATTATTCAGAAACATGTTTTAGACCCTGAAACAAAGGACTGCAATTCCTATTCAATATGGGCTCTAGTGCAAGTGAACAACTAGTTGCTATATTTGCTAATTGGTTGGAAAGAAGCAGTTTTGAAACTGGACATATTAGGAAACATTTAGTTGGAGTTTAGGAAAATACACAAATTAGTTTTATGTCAGTTTGCTCTTTAGATATGCCTGTCTTTGAAAAGAAAATGAGATGCTAAATTCTGTTGCTGTAAAGCTTTTCATGAACTCTCCTTTGGCCTGGAGGCAGAGTTGCCAAATACATTTGCTCATCTTCGCTCTTTTCCAGGTTTGCTGATGCTCCTTGCTGCTCTGTGGCTGTATTTTTTTTTTTTTTTTCATGGCTTTGGGAAAACTGAGCTAGAGTTTGTGTCCAAAGGGAGAGGAAGGGAAGCTGTTTAATGCTTCTGCAGGAAGAGTAACCTCAAAGCATTCTCTTCCTATCTGTTTTTGGCAGTGAGAATGTGATTGCAGTTCAAAGATTTGTTTTTTTCACAGTCTGGATTTTCCATGGAATGAAAACCTGTTGGTTGTATGCACATTGATTTGTGGTTGTGTACTACTGAAATCCACCTCGCTTTCCCTATGTCATGATCAGGTAGGTCTAACTATGGTTAGTTTTCTATACAGGTGACGTTGTTAGTAATTTTACTGCAGCTTCGTTACTATGTGGAATGTTTGAGTGTTGTTTGTGCAGGGAGTGTTTCCCACCTCCCTGACCTGGATGCTTTTCACTCCTGGCTATAAACACCAAATGGAAAAAAGGCAGCTCTAAAAGTTCCTTTTTGGTAGCTCCAGCCTGAGCATGGGTGTCAGATGGTTTGGCTCTGACTCCTTTCACTTGCTGGTACTCACTTCTGTGCCGATTCGTTTGTTATCATTCGGGGTTAATTTATGTATTCACAGCATGGCAGCTTCAGAGAGAATTAACCAGATGAGTTCTACCCGAGTTCCTTTACTGCTTCTGCAGAGGCAAATACTACTCCTTTGTGGCTGTCTTTCTTGTGTGTTCTTGTGTCTACAGCCTGAGATTCAAATGGTCTTACTAGTTGCTTCCCAAGTACATTTAGGTAATCTTTCAGAAACAGGGAATGTGTTTTCTTTTAGCATGAGTCTGAGTTCCACAAAATCAGTTTGTAACTCTGTATTTGCTATTCTCACACCAACTTCACCATTTTTTGTCAATTTTTGAGTTGTTTTGCTATGAATCACCAGTGAATTAGACCTGGCTGATCATAGGTAGGAAAGACTTGGGGGCCTTGTGTGGACATTGCCCTTATGGTGCACAGAACACAGGAGCGTTAATTTCCCTGTAAAGTTTAGAACTAAAAAGTAAGGACCTGTAAGGCTTCCACAGGGAAAACAGGAATTAATCCTGCCTAAAACTGTCTGGCATAGCCTGGCCTTTTGAGCTGCTCACTACTTCAAAAAGGCTGGTGACTCTTTGAACTCTTTGTGTTGTAGTTTATGGTATTGTTAAACAAGGAATTGGTTGGATTGTATGTCTCTGATTTCTGACTATCTGAAGGAAGGTGCTAGCAATTTCGGAGTTTGGAACAAATTGTTTAATGTCAACTGTTTTCCATTGAATGTGATTATGTGCATGTAGCACGGCTCTGTGTGACAGTAGAAAGCTCACTTAGGCAGATTTGGGGAGGAAAACAGTGATATAGTCGGAACCTAAACTGTTTCAAGAATTCTTTTTAGATTATTTTGGTTGAGTGCCTTTTATGATGAAATTCATAGGATCTCTGTCAGTAAAATTTGAAGCCTCTGTGTAGCACCCATTTGTTTAGTGACTTTGCTGTGGCGGCATTTGCCAGAATGTGCTTCTCAATGAGCTTTTTATGACACTTCTTTGTTTTCAGCAGTATAACCAAAGCATTGCCACTTGTTTTCACGGGAGGATCGATATGGTTTGTGGAAAGCCCATGTTTGTTTGAACAGGAAGCTCAACTCTGAAGTGAAAACGATGGTTGCCAATGCTTTTTCATTATTGGGCAAATGTTTCTAATACAAGGGCAGAATTTATAAACCATGTGTGTTCGAGCAACACTAGTGCAACCAGGTAGAAAAGTGAAGAGACTAATTAAAGTAACATTAGACACTGGGAGTTCACTGACTGAATGTATGGGAAGCCCTGTTCCTTAAGGAGGAGAGGCAGAGTTATTAAATACCACAAGTTCATCTGCCTAGGGTTCCCCCGCTACATTCCAGCATTGCTGCAGAGCCAGTTTTCTGTGTTGCAGATCCAGTCTTCTATGAATACATAAAGAGTGTTTTTAATAGCACTTAGAGCTCTTTTCAAATATGGACTTGAGTGCTTTTGGGAGGTAGGTGTGCAGAGTGGTGGTGGTATAGTTAATTTTTCTCCCAGTAACTGGTATGCCAGTGGCAGAATGTTTTCATCCCCACTTTAAGGGAACTTCAACTTTATCATTGGAGGTAGAGCATTAGGGGGGAAATCGAAAGGTTGAGGCCAAACTGTCATGCTTTAGTTACAGTTCAACAACTAAGTGCTGCCCTAATCTAATGAAGAATGTCCGTGGGTTCAGAAACTTCAGCACTGAGTTTGTGTGAAAAGGGGCGCAATAAACTAGTGACTAAATACTCACACTCTTAAACTGATCTGAAATGTAAATTCAGCTGCTATGATAGAATGTATGAGATAGGTAGTTGATTTAAGAGTTGCTGTTTAACAGTTAAACCTGAGCTCTGTGTAGTGTTATGCTTTCTTAGATTGTAAATCAGAATAGTTTTTAATGGTAAGTATTTTTAAAGTTTTTTTAAAGACAGCTGTAGTTGTTATCACTTAAGTCAGTGTGTATATTTTAACTGGGTACATCTCTTAAAAAAGCCTTTTATGTGTATGTGGAAAATTACAGGGATAACACCATGACCTACTGCACAAATGTCCTGAATTTTTTGAAGGCCTTTTGTTGTCGTCTGGACACTTAGCCCTTCCTTTGGATAACTGACACTGTAGTTTTGTTAAACAATAACTCAAATGGCATTTCTTCCTTGCAGCGCAAGCACTTTATTATGCTGCTGCCTTGAATGAGTAGGCAGTTTTTGGCTACTCCAATGTCTCCAGGAGCAGAAGATGATGTAGTCTTTTCCTTCTGTGTGATAGCTCATGTTGCTTCTTCTGTTAAATTTTGTCGTTAGTTAGGTCTGTTAAAAACAGCTTCAAGCAGAAACAACAGTAAGTTTTCTGAAACCTAAAATGCTTAGTTTTAAACTAAATAATAAACGAATGTACTATGAATCCTAATTAATCTGCAGGTAATGTATCTCTATGAAATACCAGCTGTTTCAGTGCAGTGACTGGAATGAATGTAACTAAGATCACTTAATTTTGTTATTATGAAAGGTGGAAAGGTGAGAGGAGTCCCAGTAACTGTCTTCTGTGCCAGCCATGGTGTGGCGATGTAGTATAACCTCTGTCTTGTTTAGGTTTGAGGAAGTCGTTTAGGTAGGAAGAACCTAAGAATTTTTTGAATTTTTTTGGGGCAGCTCAGATACTGTTTTAATCTTTTTGTGCTTTCCAAATCCCCCTGCTACTCTGTTAGGTTCACATAAAAGCTCTGAATCTGTGATGAGCAAATAACTGTGATGCTGAGTCAGTCTGATGTTTGTCCTGACTGCTGCCTGGTTGAGACAGGTAGTGCTCTGCAGCTTGTTTGCAGGTTCCACCTAATGGTGGTAACTCCGAGTCTCTCTGCTTAGAGTGAATGTAATTTATTTCACTCTTTTGTAGCTGTTAAATTTACAGTAGGTTTTTCATCAGAGAGGTTTTTGCTTGGAGAATTCTGTCTGTCTCAGTTCAGTCATGTTTCTTAAAATGTTTATTGAAACTATTAATTTCACTTTGAGAAAAAGAGGGTCCCTGGTGGTAATTGTAGGACTTTTCAAGTGCTTGGCTTGCAGAGACGTGTTTGCTCAAGGGTGTGGAACACCTTTTTAGCAAATTCAAACCTAATGACAGCAGACTTCTTCAGGGTATAGACTGGAAACTATTACAGTGCGTATACTGTGGAGAGCAGACATGGAAGAGCACTTGAGGAAATAGCTGTCTGCCTGCATTTGTGTAATCTCTTCACCCTTAATGCAAGGAAGATGGTGGGATCATTTTGGCCCACTTGTCTCTGACACAAATGAAGTAGCTTGAAGCCACTGCTGTAATAGTTTGTGCTTTTATGAAGGTGCACTGGCAAGAGAAGTTGGGTCTGGAACCGAACAGAAAGGGAACATGAGGTCTGTTTGGTGTTTGTGCCATTAAATTGTTCTGTTGTTAGTCTGGATGGGCGAGAGAAAAAACAACTTTTAAAATCCCTTGACATATCCTTCCCTTTATTCTACTTCCTTAATGTCAGGCTTTTGTGGTGGTGGGATTTTTTAGTTTTTTTTTGTTTTGAAGTGTCATTATTTTGCAACAGATGAGGATGGAGAAGTTAAGATGTTCATAATATAGGTGGTAATAATTAGTGACAGAAAAGTGGGATCACAGTGAATCTCTCTCTTAAAGCATACACTCAAAATCAGAAAGAACTGAGAGTGTTGCCAATTAGGCTGAACTTGCAATGAATAAGTCAAAGAAATCAATTTCCTGGGAGTACTGCAGAACTAATATTAAGGTTTGGAATTTTTTCCGGATCACATTTCATGAGTTAGATTCAATATTAAAGTCCCTAAAGAAGAAAACCTGACTTATATAATATGAAGGGGTAACATGGTTCTTAAAGTGTGAGAAATTGAAAGGTCACTTCTGCTTTATGTCCTTACTAATTTTTTAGTCAAGAGTTGCTACTGTGCCGTAATAATTGCCGGGCAACTGAAAACAGTGTAAAGAATTCCTTGATAGTACTTCTATAGTCTTTTCTGGTGATGCTTCAACAAGTACAATAAAAAGAAGGTATGACAAGCTTTTCATTGATTAAGTGGCTGTTGGTACAATGTAGCCACCAAAGTTCTTCATGTGAATTGGATAAAATAGCAAAGACCAGTAAAATGTATTGCTAGCATATTTGTATTTAAAGTCTTACTTTGAAGTCATTATGTTCACACAGTACAGACTAGTCTAGATAGATGGACGTACTGAGTTTCTACCCTGAAGTCACCATACCTCCTTTTGGAGGAGTGGGTAAAATGATATCAATGTAGTATAACTACAGGATAGTAGTACTATAGTTTAGATTTCCAGAGTGTGGGAAGGGTGGAGGTTGTGAAGGGCAAAGCAGAATGAATGCTGAGGAATCGCTTCAAAAATCATGGGTGCATGTAAATAAGATGTGGTATGTGGAGGTACTTGCTGGTGAAACTGCAGTGTAGTTGAAGAACCAAAGAAGAGGAATATGATGTAGTCTTTGATCTCAGCTTAAGGAGTTTGGATGGAAAAATGGAAGATTGAGTGATAAACAGCTGGATTTACCTGGGGAATGGGACAGAATGTTTAGGCCTGAAGCAGAAGTAGCTGGAGTTTAAGGGAAAGAACAAGACCTTACTGGAGAAAGGCAGAGATGATTTGCAATGTAAAATACATGTTTGGGATTGTTACAAAGGTCTCTGTGGTTGAGATGTTAAGTATGTTTTTCCATGAAGTTCTTCAGGTTTCAGTAATAAATACTTGAGATTCATGGTGAGGGGAAAGAAAAAGCAGCTGAATAAATACAAAAGGAATGGGAAAAAAAAAAATCTCACTTGGTGCGAGGAGTCAGTGAACACTTCTAGGATTGCAGTTACTATTGTAGCATAAATCGAGTGACTGACTCCAAAGCCCCAGCCTGTGTTAAGTGAGTTTTCAGGGAAATAGGTTTTGATATTCTGCTATTAAATGCTGTGAAGAACTTTGAAATATTTTCTTTGCATTAAGAGTTTGGTTTAGTAATAGGTTTTGCTTAAGTACAGATGTTAATTTGAAACTTCTTGTAATTTGATATATTCCAAACTAATATTTGAAATAGTTTCAATTTTGACCTATCAGTTTCTTATTTCTCAGAAAAGTGGAGAATATATCTGTAGTGAAGGCATGCATGAGCATCTCCTTGAGTTTATTGGTCATGATTAAGGGGTATATTGGTGGTGTACAAGCTAACAGTGAGCACTGTACAGGTGGAAAGGTGAATTTGTAGAAGATGCTTTTTCCCCAGTGTTGGGACTTAACTCTTAGGTAGCGGGGAGCTGAGTAAAGAAGACGAACTGATTGAAGTTCTTGTTTGCATTTTTTACTGGAAATTACCAAAACTACCATCTCATTTGTGATTGTTGTGCTTTGTTTGTTTGTTTGTTTTTGTTTTTAAATTGTTCTAAGCTTGTTATTTTTGTTGTTATAAATGGGAGTTTGCCTCCTCAGTCAGTTTCCAGAAGCTTCTTGGGTGCTTGGGTTGTCAGAGCTTTTACCCATCAGCTGACTTTGGACACATCACCCCTCCCACACCCTTCCCCCCCCCCCCCCCCTTTTTTTTTTTTTTTTGTGATGATACTTGAGCTTCAGGGTTCATGTGGAGACAACTTAGTGAATAGAGACAAGATGCACCTTCCTGTGTGTTCAGCAGGCCCATAGGTGTGCAATGGTCAATAAAGTGATGAGGCCTGCAGTCCAGTTCCGAGCTCAGGGCTGGGCTGGGGGGTCTTACCCTTGGTCATGGCTCAGAGTTTCAGCATCAGCACAGCCTCTCCTTCACCCTGGAGGAGATGTGTCTCCCTGGGAGCTCCCATCACTCAAATTAAGGCTGGCTGATGAACTGTGGGCACTCTTTACCAGGACTGAATCAAGTTGACAGCCCTTTGTTCAGAAAGTTGTTCTTCATAGTATTCACCTATTCTCTTTCTTTTATAACAGTTAGGAGATGCCTTTTCTTTCAGGTTATATGTGGAATTTGTAATGGCAATTAATGAACCCCTTGTATGTATGGTGACAGCTTGGAACACAGTGTGGAGAATAGTGATTTATTCCCTGCCTGTAGCAATAGTGATTTTAACACACTTGCATCCCCACTGCAAACCACCAGAAATAATGAAATTATGGAAAAAATTGCAGCCCTTTATATTTTCTGCAGAACATCTAGGGTTGTGAGATAAGGCTGTGTGGCTCATGGAAGAGCTGGAGTGTTGGAAAAGGCCTTTATTGACTAATAATTCGTGGACTGTGGTCCTTCTCATTAGACTCCCTTAATGTCAGTTTAAAATAAAGATGCATTTTAGTGCATCTGGTGTTACAAACCTAGCTATATGATTTCTTTTAGAGCCTTAAGGTGTTCAGGAAAGAAGGATCAGATTATAACTTCTATTCTGATAACACATTCAGAAAGTGATCCTGACCTCAGCACTGGGATCAGCTTCATAATATCAAAACTCAAAATGTAACAGGCTGCCCCCTAAAAATTGAACTGATAATAAGAGAAAGCATTGTTTCTGCTGGTCTGCGTATTTAGGGATCACAGCAGGAAAAAAAGAGAAGGAGCTTTGAAGAAAGTTGGGTGATAACTGGAAGATGTGGGATTAAACTAAGCAACCAACAAGGGGGAGGGGACGGGTTTTTGCTAAGTGCAAGATTAATTAACAGAGATGCTCTGTTACATGTGTTGGGGTAATTTCTTGAGTTGTTGGATAGCAAAAGGCCAAGATTATGAAAATTGTGGTAGGGACATCCTGCTGGCATGACTGCTGACATTTGTGCTGGGTTTGTAAGCAGAATATAAGGCAGGAGTTATGGCCAGTCCAGTACAGAGTAAATTCTTGGGAAATCAGCTGTCCTGGAGCATATGCATTAAAACCTAAAGTTTGAGTTAAACAAAGTGTTAAATTAATGTGTAAAATTTGGTGTACACTGAAATAAAGCTAGTTGGATATTTTGTACAGTATTTAACGAGAATTTATTAGTGTGATTAAATACAAAAAACCTGCAGGTTTTCTTGGACTGAATCCTTGCTTATATTTCATTTTTTTGTGGAGCAGCAAAACCAGGCTGACCCACAAGGCTGTATTCAGTGGTAGTGCTACCATTTTCTCTCAAGAAGGTACCACCTACTGGCTCTGCTAAAAATACTGCTGATGGTGTTTGATGCCATGAAATTACTAGCTTTTTCTTGTCCTCTGGGTGACTGTGGGTTCTGTGAGCTGCCATGCTGGGGCATGACAATGCCCCTCTCGCCCAGTGCTCACTGTCTTGACCTCATCCTCCCAGCCTGAAGAGGAGCCTCTGGCCTTCAGGCTTACGGAGGGATGGGAGTGTATAAAATAAACTATGTAATTGAATAATTCCCACCTTAGAGTGTCCAGCACTTGATCCTTAGTTGACTAAATGGTGGCATACATACAAGAGGGATAAGTAAAGAGGAGTTTATTTATGTTTCAAGCACCCATTTTGGGGAAATGCAACACCTTCCAAAGCTCTGAACTGGGACAGTTAAAGCCTTCAGTCAATCTTGGTTTGGAGTTTTCTTCAACCATAAATGTACAGTGCTTTCTTGTCTTACAATTGACTTGCTTTAAGCTTTGTTTAAGCTCAAATCACTAGAGGAATAATAAATTTAATACTATAGACTTGTCAGTGTGTTGATTTTCTTTATGTTGGAAAGTGTTCTTTTCTGTGTGGAAGGAAGTTGCTTTATCTGCAGAAACGTGAAAAAGGTTGCAAGTTCTAAAATGCTGATGAAACTCCAGAAAGTAGCAGGTAGTTGCTTATTCTTCTGAGTGTGTGGCATAGATGTCCTATGTGATTTTCCTAGAAAGCAGCTTTTTATTTTGCATCTTGGTTTGATTGTTTAGTTCCAACTTTTTTACTGCTGTGCTTCATTTCAGTGTAGAAGAGCTCTAGTGAAAAGTTGAGATTTATCTTTTCATATGTATTGTACAGCTATTGGAGTTATGATCATCTTTACAGGGGAAAGCTGGTATGCATAGTAAAAATGATTTTGACTTTTTAAACTGGACCTCAGTTTGATTGTCTGAGCACTTCTTAAAATGTACCTAGTATGGAGCCATTCTGTGTTTTACTTGAACAAGTGGGAATGACATCTGGTTGGGCAGTGAAAGACTTCTCTGCAGCATGTGCTTGGGATCTTGCACATTTCCATGGATAGTATTTTGCTCTAGTGTTGATAGGGATAACATGGATGATGTATTTTTTTGTCTTCAAAACGTGGTGTTATATCATGTGCAATTCTAAATAAGAGCAAAAAATAGAGGTACCTGATGGACCTGAAGTATGTTGGAAACTCTTCTCTTGAGGGAATGTACAGAGTTTGGCTCAAGATGAAACCTCACAGGTGATGCCTCTCACCAGTAAGATCCTCACGTTGCGGGTACAGTGGATCTGATGTTCGTGGCTGTTGTCCGTATAATCACTGATCATGGGGGTGGCAGCACAACCTCAGCTATTTTACAAGCTATTTCAAGCAACAGTACTTACCTTGTGGCTTGCTTATGTTGCCTTTTCGTTTGAAACCACAATAATGGGATGTACCCAGTAGCTCTGTTTCCTGTATTTTAGAGAGTTTGAATTTATTACTGCTTTTGGAGTTCATTTTCACTTGGTAATCTGGATTTCTGTGGCTAGATTAGTTTTGAGACTTCCAGACCTTGCTGTACTTCAGTGTACTAATCGCAGTTGGAGATTGTCAAACTGTCATTATTATTGCAAGCTGATCAGGATCAATGTATAATAAATTCTTCATAAATGAAATGTGATAATATTGTGGAAAGTAGTTTGCTTTAGCTGCTGGTTTTGCTTTGGAAATATCTACTGTCTTCTGTAAACCAGAAGGTTCAAGTAGTAGACATCAATATTAATTATCAACAGTGGCTGGGGGGGAAACAGGAAAACAGTACATTTTAAAACTTCTGAAACTGCTGGAAAAATTTATGTTGCAACAAATGTAAGTAATTATTCTGTCATTATAAATACTGTCACAAGTCTAAAAACTAAGTTTATTTTGTGTGTATGAATGGATACAAATAAGTATGCTCTGTGAAAACTCAGTGAAACAACATGAAGTGTGGTTTTGAAGTGTTCATTTCAGTCTGCAAGCTGAATACAATTGGTGTTCTCGAATGCATGCTGAGGAGAAAAAGGAAGGCTGTTAATAAAAACAATAAAACCCCAAGTTTTTTCAGTGTAATTGCAGCCAACTGTATGTTTAGCCCGAGATCAAAGCCTTCATGCACTGTTTGAGCTTAATAACCACTAGAAGATTGTTCTCTGATCAGGCGTGTATTGCACAGCACTGGTAAGTGGTGAGGTGTTTCTGCTCCAACAGTGTGAGCACTGGGTGACGCTGTAGTGCCTGCCTCTTGCAGTGAGCTGGCATGTGCCAGCTGGGCAGCTGGGAGTAATGAAATGCCAAGATGATGTTGCAGCCTTGTGTGGATGTGCAAATCAGCAAAAGCATCATAGGATCCTGCTGAAAAAGGAACAGGGTGGGGGTTGCGTTAGGTGTGGCATGGTTCTAAGTCCAAGCTCTAAATGCTGGTATTTTGAAAACTTTTGGAATTGTCACTTCTCTCAGAGGAAACTCAAAGAGGGACTCTTTGGAGAGAAGAGATGAAAATCAGCTGATATATTTCATATAAACTATTCACTTTTTTATAGAAAGAGGGATGCAATCACTACAGTTTACTATGAGAAATGAAAGCATATTCCAGACATCTTACTTTGTGGAGGAAAAGAAAAAATTTGAGCCAATATTATCATAATGAAATCCTGTTAAAAAATCAAGTTGAAGCTAGTTTTTCTAATTGGTGAGGAACTTCACTATTTTTTCTTCCCATTCAGGTTTTTTTTTTAATATGTTTATGCTTGGGGATGAAAATATGTTAAAGTTTTGCTCTTTCTATGTTTTTCAAATGCAGGCAGATTTCCAGAGATTTGTGCTGCTCAAATAACTGCCTGAGCAGGGTAACTGGGAAAAGTTGCTTACCTGGAGGCTAAGCAGGTCTTCAGGCTTGGCTAAAATGGATGCTGTGTCTTAGCAGATGAACTACTCATTCCTCTTCCTGCTGGGATATCTATGACCAGGATTTTCTTCTGCTGCTATTCAAGGAATGGACTTATACTGGAGAACACCATACAGTGTGTTTGGGTAGCCATGAAGTAAAAAGAAGGTTGTGCAGGGTCTTTGAGGACATCCATAGGCAGTAATCTATAAATAATTGCTGGCTGAGGTTCAAACTGGTGTTTCCAGGTTAATTTTTTTTTTTTTTTTTTAATCAGAATCTGTTAAGGAGCTCTCCCTCTTCTTTTCATAAGGATTTAGTCTGTAGTTGTTAAACCTGCTTTCTTGTTGTCTCCCAGGTTGGTGAGGATGGGCATACAGCCAGTTAGGACAGCTCCTGCTCAGCCACTCCAAACAGCTGGCCTGCTTGTGCTCTGTTGTGTCTTGGTGGTTATGTGCATCAGTGAGTGATCTGTGATCTCCTGATGGAAACAAGAGGATATAGTGGGAAAGGATCTCTTGTAGTTTGTAATGTCCCCAGTGGTCCAGCAGAACATCTGGGCTGTATTTCAAGGGAAATCCTATGCCATTACTAAACTTAATCAGATGAGACAGCCTTCTGGGTTATTAGGGTACTGGAAGTCAGATCTTTGAAACAGAGGAGTATTTTCATAATTTCACTGCTGCTGATCTGGAGAAGAGATTCACATGGCATGTAAGAGGTGATTAGGTTTGAGGACTTGCTTCCCTTCACCTCTTGGCTTCATTGTGTGGTTTAACAGTTGCTATCTCAAATTCTTCTTCTTGGTGTCTTTGTAACATGGAATAAATATGTATGGGTTCTTGTTCTGCATGTAGCTTAAGATCTGCAGTAGTGTTTTCCTCCCAGAAAGGAACCACTGCTGACTGGGGATGCTAAAGCTTATGGGGAACTGTTTCTTTGAGGTTAACTTTACTCCTTGATGCTTTGAGCTCTAATGGGGAGGAAAGGTGCTTCCTGCTAGTACAGAACTCTCTGTTGTAGCAGAGAAAAACAGAGGCAAAATGTTGATAAAGAATCCCAAACTGGATGGGATGTCCTAATCTTGTTGTCAACTAGTGGGTGTCAAACAAATTTTTGCTGTTGTCTGTTTGCGCAGATATGAGTCTGTGTGAGATGAAAGCTCGTCTGGTGGAATGATATGTGTAGGTAAAGAAAAAACTTGATACCTGTGACTTGAGATTTTAGGAGAAATGTATTTATTAAAGTCAGTGGTTTCTTTGTGAATCTTACTTGGAATTGAAGGCGACTGAGGGGAAAATGGGTGGCTCCTGCCAGTAGTTTGAACAGCTACTACTTCAAACAAGTAGTACTACCAGACTACTTCAAGTTTTTTTTAAATATGCTGGTGTTAAACCAAGTGATTATGATGACCTTAGTTGAAAGATGGACTATGATTGTCTTTACCTAAAGCATTGCTAATTTTTACTGAGTGCTGATTTTGTCCTGCCACCATCACTGGACCATCTGAATGCCATGCACTGGCATATTAAGTGACTTTGTTAATATTTGTCCAGGGTAGATTGCCAACTGGGATGTCCAAGGGATTAAATGTTGTACAATAAAATCATCTCTTTGAGATGATAACTCATAAAATAACCCATCTCTTTGAGTTAAATATATTCATCCTGCAAGTATGAGGAAGCCATGGGATACTTGGGTACTAAAAAGCCAAAGCAAATATTTCCTTATTTTCCAGACTCAGAAGAAGCTTCTCTGAAATATTCCCATTTAAAGCTCTAGTCCTCAAACTGTCCAGTCTCTGTAATATTTTGATGCTTGAAGGCTTATCTTCTAATTCAATTTTGAGAATTTTAGCTGTTCCTCAAACAGAAGCGTCTGCAGTTTAATGTGTAATAAAATTTAGTTATCCCGTTCGCGAGATGATGTTATGGTGTTTTGGAAGCCAGCACGGCAAAGCACGGGGGCTCTGTGGCTCCCGTGGGTGAGCAGGGGGGTCTTTGGCAGTGTTTTCACCGCGTGGGGCGACTCTTCGGCGCGGGGCGGTGGCTGCAGCGCTGGCGGGACGGAGGTCCCTGTCCCTGTGCGGGGCGGTGGGCGGCCGTCCCAGGGAGGGGACATCAGACCTGGCCCTTTGTAGAAACCTAAGGCGGGCAGCAGCGCGCACCAAGGCAGAGGCAAGGGCTCATGCGGGGGGAGCGGGAGGAGCCCGATACAAATAGGTGAATTCAAGAGCCGAGAGACGGCGGCGGGCGAGGCGGGCCGCAGTTGGCACCCAGCTGCGCGGAGGTACCGTGCCTCTCCGTACCCGCCTCGCCCGGGGCGGGAGAGGCCGCGGAGCGCCGGTAGCCGCGGCCCCGCC
>JANPWX010000687.1:707799-772603 GCA_024734555.1 Trochalopteron elliotii
CGGGGTCCGGGCCGGGCCGTCTGACGCTGTGCTCTGCCCGCAGATGGCCGCGTGCGTGTCCCGGGTGGAGCTGTCCGTATCCTGCCGGAGCCTCCTCGACAGGGACCTGGGCTCCATGTCGGACCCCCTCTGCGTCTTGCTGCAGGCGCGGGCGGTGGCCAGTGGGCTGAGGTAAGAGCGGCCGGTGGCCGTGCGCTGCCGGTGGGTGTAAACACGCCCAGTCTCCCCCTTGAGTCTCCCCCTTTCCATCCCATAGGTTTTCCTGGCAGGTGCATGACATACTTAATTCCGATTTACGATTGTTGAGCAGTCCCATTGCCCACGCTCACACCTTCAGTGGTTTGTTTAATTGCTGACTTGTTTGCTCAGAGTTGCATCAGGAGGCTCGGGCCTGTAATGGTATGACTTGCCCTAAAGCATACACTCCAGAATACATCTTTCCCCCGTAGTTTTCAGAATTTCCCCATACAACAGTGTTTTTCAATGCCATTTTCTTTCTTTGTGAGCCATTGTTCAGCCTGGTTTGTCACTGAGCACGAGGCATGGTCCAGGGTGTGTAGCCTTGCTGCTGCCTGTGTTCACCTGGTGCGGGTAAAAAGCTGTATGGGAGAATATGGGCTTCTTACTCACTCTCAACAGCTTTGCTCCTGTGTTTGTGCAGCTAGATTGCATGGAAAAGAACAAGAACTGCCAAGACCCTGAATTCTGCAGGAAACTGGTTGTGGACTACTACTTTGAGAAAGTGCAGAAGCTAAAATTCAGCGTGTATGATATTGATAACAAGTCCTTTGATTTAAATGATGATGACGACCTGGGAGGGATTGAGTGCGCAGTGGGACAGGTATGTATAGGCGTGTTAAGTGATGTACAAAATAGCAACGAGAGTTGGCTTTATTATGAAAAAGGAAGTGAAAATCTGCTTTCTCAGAGGCTTCAACATACTCAAATTTGAAAACATCGTTAAACGTGTTCGTTTGTGTTACCATTGAACGTGGTTAGAAGAATCATTATGTCGATCACAAAGCAAAGGTTAGAAATATATGCATTTTGTAATTGCTTAACTTAGGAGACACTTGTAGCACTGGAGGCAGTCTGGGAGTAAGGCAGCATGGTGCTTGGAGGGCTCTCACAGAGTTTTCCTTTGCACAAGGTGACCGTCAGGTGGTAAATCGGGGAAAATAAGGCTATTTGAGATTCTGTGATCATTTCCTGAGAAGGGGTTTGTATAGCTAGGTAGGAGAAGAAAAGTGGAATTAATATTATTAAAGAAAGACTTGATAAATTAAATAGTATTTTAAGTTTTAGTAGCTTTTTGATGGCTTGTGATGACAATGCCTCTTGTGTCTAAGAGGCGGCAAAAATAGAAAGCTAAAGTTAAGCTTGAAGATGTGTTTGTGGGCACTGTTTCCTGGATAGTGAGAGAAGATGATTTTCATAGTGTTCAGAAGCACAAACTTTCAGCTGTCACTGTTGAAAACACATTTAAATATTTTTTAAACTTTTATGAGAGTTTGAAAACTTTGCACCTGAAGAGTAATTCTTTCCTCTTTGTCTAACATGATGTCTTTATTGTCTGTCTCCTAACCTTAGGTTGTCTCCAGCTCAGTGTTACCCAACCGGTGGAATTGAAGCAGGGAAAGCCAGCAGGAGAGGGCACTATTATGGTAGATAAGGTTTTTGTTTGAAAAAACTGTCTCAATATGTTGTCTGGGACAAAGTGGCTTTTCTGGTTTCCTGTCAGTCTTATCTTCAAATCCTACATGTGTACAGGAGAGAGATATTTAAATGAAACTACATTTTCTTTTATGGATAAAATGTAAACAAGAAATCACAGTTTTGCTTATATTTCCCCCCCCCCCTAAATTTCCATGGCACAGATTTCAACAGAGTTGATTAAGGTTGTCAGGGTTATATACTTGGAAATTGAAGCCCGAAACTTGAACAAAAAGGTATTGATTATAAAAAAATTATATTACGTGCTTCTCTAGTAGTTACATTTTGTGCCTTTTGACCAGGAATCTCTGTGTTTGCAGACATTCAGCTAAGCCTGTAATCCATGTGTGAGCTAAGGCTTGCTGTTTTTTGTGTTATTTACAGTGGAGTAAATTGGAGATACAATTGCATGTTGAAGTCCACACTGTAAAACTAGAAACTCAGCTGCCAAGTTCAGGTTTTGAGGTATTATTTTGGCTTTGGAACATTCTGTACATGAATACAAATCAGGTACATAATTGTGTCCAGTGAACTGATATTTCTGTACTTTTTGTTAAAGAAGAAAAGGTGGAAATTTAGGTGTTCTGCTCGATGTTATTTTAAGCCAAAGACCAATACAGGGATTTAGTGACCTAACTCTCACTTAGCAAAATGATGTGATTTATAGGGACAAAAGTGCTCTGAGGAGGAGGTCTTGGAATTGGAGCTGATAAATGCTGATGACTTAGAGAGTGCAGCAGTTTTAAAAAGGAAAATAAAAGTGAGGAAAGAAAATAAATGTATAGTTTGTCTTGGTTCTTTGTTTAAATTATTGTCTACTAATTAGTTAATTCATTACTCATTTTGGCAAAATATAGAGGAGGCTGATTACTTCTGGGTTTTTGTGTGCAGGATTTCTTAGGTAAATCAAATCCATTTCTGGAGTTTTACAAGCAGAGCGATGCTGGAACATGGCAGCTTGTGTACAGATCAGAGGTAGAATTTCCACACATTGTTTTCCTTGAGTTGATCAGACAGTTTATTCTTACTGAAAGTGAGAGTCCCACTCCTGATCATGCTTTGCACCAGTTTTGCAGAGAAAGTATCCTGTAAAAAGATATTCTGCTCACTATGGCTGCAGCAAATTGTTTATTTGCTGCTTGGGACTGGATGGAGCTACCTGAGTGGGGGATCTGACCATGGACATCAAGTGAGAAGAGTCTCTCTTCCTTTTCAGTGGTGTTGGGCTTGGCTGTAAAATTTAACTTTACCAAGAGCATCAAGCTTTTATTTCTTACAGAGCTGTTGCTTGGCCATTGATTCATGCTGGGGTTGAACTGGCTGAGGCGGCTCTTAATTTGCCACGAAGAGCCCTCATGTCATCATTCCTAGTGAGTTGCATGCTGTATTCCTCATGTGACATTATGCTGTCATTTTTTTAAGGTCATCAAGAACAACTTAAATTGATGCTGGAGTAAGTTCAGTGTTCCCTTGCAAACTTTGTGTGGTGGAGATTTTAATAAACCTATCAAGGTACAGCCTTTAGAAATTCTCTTTGTTGTTCCAAGTCATCCATTCTCTGTTGAGGCTAACTGTGAGTTATCAGGTTGTCTAGTCATATTTAAGTTATTTGATTGCCTTTCTAGAATTGCAATGTGGCAGATAAGTGATTATATGTCTGTTTTAAAACATGAGTTGCTGAACTGAAAAGTCTGGAAATGCAGAGGAGATACAATTTCCAATGATTAGTCATAAGAAAAATTGTAATTTTTTTTTCCACTATTCTGGTCACAGTTTCAAGTTTGGCTTTGGTGGTGATATCTTGTTTGGTTGGATGGTTGGTTGTTTTGGATTTTTTTTATTGCGACTTTCTAACACTGTTTCTAAGTTAACTGAGAAACTTGCAGATGTTGGACAAACTTGAGTGTCTTGGATGCTGACACAGAGAGGACTTTGAGGTGTCTGTCAGATTTATCCGTCCGTGAGACTGGAAGCTTTTCTCAACTCTTTTTCTATCTGTTTCAATTAGAAAGTTAGTTTTGAGTCAGAATTGCATTGCCCTGTGGTCTTGTATATGATAACTAATTCTCTGTGGTCTGGCTTGAGGAGGTGTAGAACTACATCTTCTAATACGTTTCTACAAAAGAAAATCTGATAGCAAATATGTTAATTCTTCTTCTAAGCAATGCATTAATAATTTAAAGGCAATTAAATCCATAGATAGTTGTGTGAGAATAATTTCTCTCTACTTTTCTAACACCTAAATGCATTACATTTACAGAATTTTACTGCTTCGTGCTCTCTCTGAAGAAATCTCATGCCTAAAGCTTCATATGGAAGATTTAGCAAAAAGCATGCATGCTAATGCTGTTCTTTTGTGCAGTATGGCAGTTCCTAAGAATTATTGAGATTATTAACCGGGAAATAGGTGTTTAAGTGTTGTCTTGGTTTAAAAGACAGGTGTCTGACAAGGAAGGTGAGAACCTTCCTGGGATGGGAAAATATGGCCCCCTTCCCTCCAAATTATTATAACTTTGAAATTATGGGGCTTTCAGGCAAAGATATGGGAAAAGGAATAGCAGTTCTTCACTAGTGTGTGTGTAACAAGGCCAACAAACAAGAACCCCAGCAGCAACAACAAACAGAGCACAGACCCAGTCCCAGCCTTCTCCTGGCCTTTGGTGCAGTTCCGGGCACAGCCAGCAGGGGCGCTGGCGGCTCCCGACCGGGCAGGGCGGGGGTGATGATTCCCCCGCGGCTGCAGGGGGCGCTGTGGGGCGGGCTCGGCCGCCTCTCCCCACGGGGCAATGGTGACTCAGTTGTCGGGAGAGAGAGAAAAAGGGGCTTCCTTGTCAGGGGGAGCACCCGGTCCCAGTGAGTGTCTGCCACTCTGGTTGGCGACCTGGACCATAACAGGAACCTCAAAACAGCAGAGGCAAGCGGACCTCGGGTAGCAGGCAAAGTGTAGCAAAAAACCCGAAGCTGTGGCAGGAGCAATGGGGGTCCTGGCTGACCCAGGGTGTGGGGTAGCAAAACCCTCAATCAGCAGCAGAAAACAGCTGGGCTGGGCAATGGCAGCCAGGCTCCCACAAGCAGCAGTGAGGTGCTCCCTCCAGAGATGGAGAGGGGGTCCTGGATTTCCCCTGAGGCACAAGAGCAATTGATGAGGGGCTCTTCCAGTGGGTCAGGTGTTGAAAAGGACCCAATTCATCGGCTGCTCTTACAAACAGAGGCTCACCCACGGTAAGGAGAAGCAGTGAAGGACAAAATTCCTCAGTGGTGAATCATCCCGGCAGCAGCAGTCCAGCACCAAAACCACAACCATCTGACATCTGATCCCAAGAGGGAGAGTGCAAGAGAGGGCTGAGCCCAGGCCGTGACCCCCAGCTAAGTCTTGGTATCTCTGCACTTCGCAAGAGAAAATCCCCCCCCAATTACCAAGCTTACCCCCCAGCTAAGAGACTGCAGCCAACTACACCCCTTGCCCCCTCCTCCACATTTTGGCCACATCTTTTGTCTCTCTTAAGTACTGTCCTTTTCACCTCTTAGGCAACAAATGGGACGAAGATTCCCCGAGAGAGAAAAAAAGGAAAAATCCTAACCTTCAGCAGCTGTGCTGGGCTTGTTGATAGGTGGCAGTGTTTTAAGTGGTGTTTGTGAGCTCTTATTGGTGGGGAATCAGCAGTCTTAGGTCAGAAAGAAGTCATCTTGGTTCAAAAGTGTGCAGCAAGCATGTAGAGGAGGTGGCGAAGAGGTGCATATTGTCATTTGTTAGAAGTGATGTGACATGGTTTACACATGCTGTTTTGTGGGGCTATATTTGCTATAGCCCAAATATATTTGTGTTGTTACTTTGTTTTGTTTGTTTTCTAGAAGCTTTCTGTGCTTTGGAATTCACTTCAGAGTGACCTGCTTCTTCAAAAGGATAGCTTTTTGCTGTTAGTTCATTTGAGCCAAAATTTTTGATGCATGAACAAATAATCTGTGAAGTTTCCCAATGCAGCTGTGAAAAAGGATTAAGCTGTTCTTGTCCTTAACAGGCTGGGGAAGTTAATCAGGGCAGTCTAGACTGACAGGCAGGAGTTTCACTAAAGTATATAATATTGCGCTACTGTTTTATTTTTAATTTGGAATTTGTTCCTTGAAACCTCTTGTTTGAGGCTTCCAAAAATTACCTAGGAGCAATTGTGCATTAAATACTAGTAGTCAGTGAAGGGAGAGCTTGAACTTTCAGCACAGTAGAAACACCATTTTGGTGTATCCTCTAAACAACAAGTTTGCTAGCTGTATATGAGGGTTACATGCTGAATATGTGTAAACATAAATCTTTTGATCAAATGCTACCTATTATTATGGTAATTCTTTCTTCATTGTGATGCAGGGTGATGTTCTCCTTGTTCTGTGTTAAGAACAACAACTCATATTTGTGACATAGCTAATCTTTGTGACAGTTTTGTGAAAAATAAGTGAAAGCAGAGGCTCACCTGCATAGTTACTTAAATGGAAATAGCAAATATAGCAAATATTGCTATTGCTATAAAATAGAAATTAATGGATGTTGGTATTCACAGGTTTCATGACATATACACAAAGGCAAAATATTTTTCTGTGGATTTTGAAAGTTCCTTCTGTAGATGAAAGGGGCCTTTTCCTAGTTGGCTGTATTCCACAGCTTGTAACGAGTATAGGACAGTTCATTTGCGAAGAAATAATCAATAAATAACTTCATACAGTGTCCTGCAGTATTGGAGGGTTTTGTCTGCAACACCACCGCTCTATGGGCTGCCTGCAGTGAGTCTTGGCCAGTCTTAGAAAAAACCCTTGTAAAAAGAGGTTTGTTTTAAGCCATACCTGTTGTGAACCAATAACAAAACTGGTTCTTGGCATGGCTATGGAGGGGAGTGGGAGCAGGAAGGAGGGGAGAGGAGGTGTGTGGGGATGGCAGCTGCTGGATTTTCTGCAGCTCTCCAGGTGTGCTGGCATAAAGGACACCCTTCACTGGGAGTCTGCACCCTGGCTTCTGCACAAGAGAAGGCCTCCCTGGCATGATCCAGTTGCTTTTGGGTGATGTAAAACATCAGAATTGTTGGGAGAAGCTGAGAAAAGTTCAGGCAGGAGGGGCGGGAGTTGCTTCATGGTGGAGTGTCTAGAAGAGAAGAGCAGAAGTGGGGTGGGAGGGATGGAGGAGGAGAAGGGGAAACAGTCTCTGTGGTATCTTTTGCCAGTAAGGCACTGAAGGATGCCATGATGCTTCCCATTTAGGTGACTACATTAGGCCATAATCAGACCTGGCTGTTTGTACGTGTTTTCCATTGATACCAGTGCAAGATCCCCAGTAGATCTGAATAGCCCTTTAAAGAACCGTGTGTCAAATTCAGATATCTAGCCAGTGAATTTGACATCCTTATTTGGGGTGTTACCCATGGGTTCATCTTGTCCCATTGTCCTTAGGAAAAAGCTGTCACTGGTTTATACTGGAGTAACATCAATTTCTTGATTACTAAAGGCAGATCTCAGAAAGAGAGTTCCTGAATCTGTGGCATGTGAGCTTCAGAGGAGGAGAAGGGGGCTGCTTTCAACTGTCCCATAGTTGACTGCTTCTGGAATTACTTGTGTTCTGCAGTCATATGCATTGAACGTATTAGAAATGCTCTTCACTGGTGATTTTGTTGAGAGCTATGACACCATGTTGCAGTAAGCCATAGTTATTAGTATATTTTTATTTGTAAATGCATTGCTCTTTTGCATCTTATCTAGTTCTGAAGCCTTCATGCTGATATAAAGCTGACTGTTTATTAATAAAGTACTTATAATTTGGTTGGTATAAGATGCAGAAAGAGACAAACTTATTGTTCCATTGAAATTAGAATTTCCTTGTAAATTGATGCTATTGTTGGACAGAAGAAAAGAGCATAGCTTAGATAACAAAGTTTTAATTCCTTGTTTCCATTACCCCAGCTGCATATCTTGTCCTGAATGACCTCATATTTACACATCTGGGCTGTGGGGGGTTTTAATGTTTGTTTGTTTGTTTGTTTGGTTATTTATTTATTTATTTATCTGTCTATTTATTTATTTATTTATTTATTTATTTATTTATTTATTTATTTTATTTTATTTATTTATATTCTCTTACATTTAAACCAGGGAAAGATTTTTTTTTTTTTAAATTTTCACCTTGCATACTTAAATGGGAGAGGAAGTGAACATGTTCCTCTCCTGAGATTCACTCTGGCTGTGTGTCTTTGCTCCTGGGTTTCAGTTAATGACGTGGCCAACATCTCCAGTCCTGATGGCATGGGGGAGTTCACCAGCATTGTCAGACAGGAGATGGGGCAGTGAGCCATGGCCAGTCCCTCTAATGCAGGGCATCTGCCTATTGCCTGCTCTCTTCGCCTTTCAGGGGCAGTGTGCAGATCATGACTGTGATGGCTCACATGACTTGATAGGCACTTTGGAAATGACCCTGGCAAAGATACAGACAGCTGGTGCTGGCTCTCTGGTAAGCTTCCTCAGCCCCTGCTAACTCGTCTGGATTTCAGGCTTTCAAACCCCTTTTCTAGTATTGACCTCAGATGTGCACTTTTAGTTGTTGCTTCCAAACATATGTATTTTTGTTGAGTCACATGCTGCTGGTGGTGCTGTTTTTGGTTTGTTGTCTGCAGTGAAAACCTGACATCTCATTCTCCTGGAGATGTCCCACCTCAATTGAGGCAGATATATTTGCACACAGGACGTAGCCCAGGACTACTCCAGTTGCCAGCGAGCTTGGTTGGTCATAATCCAAAAGTGGGTGGAAGGTTCTTGCCTTTATTCTAGCCCTTGTGAATTCAGAACCGATGCAAGTGAATCCAAGCAGGGAAAACTGACACTGGGAACCTATGGCCTAGGCTTTTTTGGCCTCCCTACCCTGAGATTTTTCCCTCCTCTGCCCAGTGCTGGTGGCAAAAGCACCCTGTTTAGCTTGTCAGATAGCAGCAGAAGTAGTTGCAGACCTTTAAAAATTAAATTTCTTAATTCTGCTGGGTATTTTAGTAACTCTGAAATTGTGGAATGTGTGACACTGTCTGTTTCGATAATTTGCTCTCCTGTAAAGGCACATAATTTGGGACTTGCTTTCTCTAGGTGGAATATGAGTGCATTCATCCTCAGAAAGAACAAAAGAAAAACAGCTACAAAAACTCTGGCATTATTAGGATAAAATCCAGCAAGGTATGAAGATTTTTGTTGGCTTTTTTTTTTTTTTTTTAAATTTTATTTCTGATTGTAGTGGAATGAATAGGTGTAACAATATCTGTCTGTTCCTCTAGATTGAGACAGAATATTCATTTCTGGACTATGTGATGGGAGGCTGCCACATTAATTTTATGGTGAGTTGTTCCCCACTGCTTGTATTGGTAGATGATAGGACAAAAGCAGTGAGGTTGTGTTCAGTACTTTTATTGACAGCATGAGTGACTGCAAATGCAGTGTGAATTTGCAGTGATGAAGTCTGCAGAACACTTAAGGATACTGTATTTTTGCTTTTTGTGTTCAAGTAGCACTTTAATGGAGCTAGGGCTTCTTTTGAGAAATTGGTTCAGTCTGTCAGTGGAAATGCTTACTACAGCTTGGAAGTACCTGTACCCTGATGGGAAAAGGGGTGCAGGCTTGTGTGCATGTCTCTGAGTACAACCACTCCGTGCCTGGGAGGAGAGGAACGGTGTGGGCCTGAGCTAACCCTGTTTCTGGATGCAACTAAAAACAATTTTAGTTGTTCTCATTCGTTGGTGCTGATGCTGGCATGATGCTGCCATCATGTTGCCTGATCAGGTGGCTGTAGGCTTCACTGCCTCCAGTGAAGATCCCAAGTTACCAGATTCTCTTTACAGCATCAGCCCAGAGGGGATAAATGAGTCCCTGATTGCCATCTGGAATGTGGGAAGTGTAGTCCAGGATTATCACATGTATGTAATGATCTTGACTGATCTAGTCACCATGTCAAAAATGTGTCACAGCGTGTTATAGCCCTGCAGTGTTTTAATGATTGAGGGGCTGCCTTTCCTTGGGAGATCCCTTTAGGAGCTGCTACTGTTTCCTCTTGCTTCTTTCAGTGCTAGGGAGGGCAATGGCAGCTCTTCATAATTTGGTGTATTTGCTTGGCTTGTCCCTTCTGAGTCCCTTGATGCTTCAGCTGGGCACTGATCCGTTGTTGCAGATGATGCATTGCAAACATGAATGTCCTATTTAGTTCAGTGGGAATGGGAACATGCTTGTCTGCTTTGTCCTGTAGTCAGGCTGGGATTGATCTGGCTTTTCTCCTGCTACTTTGAAATTTCCTGAGAGTCCTGTGGGGTGCTGCACTGAAAGAAATTATCTAACTCTCAAGGCCAATCCTGAAACCATTGGATACCTGGTGCCAGGCCATGGGCAGCTAGATGATGTACCAATTCATCATGGCAGGAATTCTGCCTTGGTCTCCAGCTACTTTTGATGAATAAAACTGAGGAGTGAGTTATTATAGAATCACTCTTTCTCATTTTTTTTGATGTTGCCCTTTCTTTCCAGGGACAAACTGTTTCCTGCATTTGGGTTTGGAACTAAGGCTCCTCCTAGCTGGTAGGTAGGGGCTTCACAATGCTGGGTCCTTGCTCTGTCCATGTCTGCATTCCCTAAACTGTTTGTAATGTCCCATTTCCCAAAGTATCTCATGAGTTGGCTTTGAACTTCAACTCCAGCAACCCTTATTTCCAAAGTGAGGACACCTCTTTATTAATAATGTCACTGAGGGGGAGAGATGTTTGAAATGCTGTGTTTATTTCACAACTGGTGAAAATCAAATGCAGCATCAAGACATGGGGCAAATATAGCTTTACTCTCACCTTGATGCTGACAAAAGCAGATGTGTGTTGATTCAGATTTCTGTGCAAGCTCCATAAGCTTCGGTGAAGAGCTCTAGATTTAATTGATTGACAGTCTGTACTAAAATTTTTGTTGCTTCAACTTGGTTACTTCTGCTGGATTACAGATGGCAGTGGATTCAGCTCAGCCCTGTGCCTGTGCTTGTTAAGATTCCAGAGCCACCATCTGCTGAGGCTGTTAGAAACCAGGGTTACTTCGCAAGAAGTATGGATGGATACATGTGGATATGTTTGACCACTCTCTTTTAAAGTTTATCTTTAAAGCTTGCAACTTCATAGAATCATAGAATGGTTTGAATTGAAAAGGACATTAAAGATCATCTAGTTTCAAACCCCTGCCATGGGCAGGGAGACCTTTCGCTATACCAGGGTTGCTCAAAGTTCTATCCAGCATGGCCTTGAACACTTCCAAGCAAGGGGCAGCCATAGCTACTCTGGGAAACTTCTTCCAGTGCCTCACCCCCCTCACAGCAAAGAAGTTTCTCCTAATATGTAATCTAAACCTACTCTCAGTTTAAATCCATTCCTCTCTGTCCTGTCATTACATGCTCCTGTAAAAAGTCCCTGTCCATCTTTCTTATTAAGCCCCCTTTAGGAACTGAAAGGCTGCAATTATGTCACCCCTAAGCCTCCTCTTCTCCAGGCTGAACAAACCCAATTCTCTCAGTCTTTCCTCCTAAGAGAGCTGCTCCATCCCTCTAATCGACTTGGTGACCTCCTCTGGACAGGCTGCACCAGGTCTGTGTCTGTCTGGCACTGAGGACTCCAGAGCTGGATGCAGCACTGCAGGTGGGGCCTCATCTGAGGGGAGCAGAGCAGAATCCCCTCCCTTCATCTGCTGCCTGCTCTGCTTTTGATGCAGCCCAGGACATGGTTGTTTTCTGGGTGCCAGCACACACAGAGCTGCTCTCAATCTGTTCCTGCCCCAGTCTGGATCAGTACAGGGATTGATATCTAACCCAGGTGCAGCACCAGCATCTGGCCTTGTTAAACCTCATGAGATTCCCATGGGCCACGTCTCAAGCTTGTCCAGCTGCCTCTGGATGGCCCTGTCCTTCAGGTGTGTCATCTGCAAACCTGCTGAGGGTGCACTTGTTCCCTTCATATACTAATGAAGTTATTAAATACCACTGGTCCCAATACGGACCCCTGAGGGACCCCACTTGTTGCTGGTGCCCATTGGGATTATGAGCTGTTGGGCACTACTGTCTGGATGTGACTGTCCAAGCACTTTTTTATCCATCTAACAGTCCACTCATCAAATCCATCTCTCTCCAATTTAGAAAGAAGGATGTTGTGGGGGTCCATGTCAAAGGCTTTACTAAGTCCAGATAAATGACATCTGTGTCCCCTCCCTTGTCTGCTGAGCTATGCCATCGTACAAGGCCACTGGGTTGATCAGGGAGGACTTGCCCTTGGTGGGGCCATGCTGGCTGTCCTGAATCACCTCCATGTCCTTAGCAGAGCTTCCAGGAGGATCTGTTCCATGATCTTCCCAGGCACAGGGGTGAGGCTGACAGGCTGGTAGTTCCCAGGGTCCTTCTTTGTACCCTTTTAAAAGATGGGGACAATGTTTCCCCTTTTCCAGTCACCTGGGATTTTGCCTGACTGCTATGAGTTTTCAAATATCATGGAGAGTAGCTTGGCAACTCCATCAGCCAATTCACTCAGGGCTCTGGGATGCATCTGTGGGTCCTATAGACTTAAATACGTTCAGATACCTCAGATGATCACACTTGATCTTTACTTACAGTGAGAGGGACTTTGTTCCTCCAGTCCTCGTCCTGCTGTCCATCCACTCAAGAGGTGTGGAAAGAGTTTGCCATTGAAGATGGAGGCAAAAAAGCTATTGGGTACCCCTGCTCATCTGTTGTTACCAGTTTTCCAGCATTGTTGATCAGGGGCTAACACCTTTGATTTTCTTTTCTGGTTAATGGGCCTGTAGAAGCCCTTCCTTTTGCTCTTTGCCTGCCTTGCCAGGTTCAGTTCCAGCTCCACCTTGGCCATCTCTATACAACCAAACCTTATGCTCTTCCTGGGTGACCCATCTTAGCTTCAACTGTCTAGGCATTTGTTTCTTTCCCTTTAGTTTGACCAGCAGTTCCCTACTCAGCTATACTGGTCTCTTGCCTTCCTTGCCTGATTTCTTGCTCCTGGGATTGCTAGCTCTTGTGTTCTATGGAAGGCTTCCTTAAAAATCTGCCAAGATCTGTTCTTTTCCCTCATCCCAGAGGGCAGTGTTCTAGGGGATCCCACTAACTGTCTCCCTGAAGAGCTGGAAGTCTGCTTTCCTAACCTTCAGGGGCCTAACTGTACTCTCACCTGACCCATATTTCTCAGGACTGCCAATTCCACCAATGCATGATCACTGCAGTGCAGGCTGCCTTTCATCATGATGTTCTCTATTAGCTGCCTTGTGTTGGTGACCAAGAGATATAGTAATGCATCCTCTCTGGCTGGGTCAAGAAGTTATCCTCCATGCATTCCAGGAGTCTCCTGGATTGCCTACAGCTCATTGTGCTACTTTCCCAGCTGATATCAGGACAGTTGAAAGTCCCCCTTCAGGACAAAGAACCTGTGAACACAATGCCTCCTGTAGCTGGAGCAGAAAGGCTTCATCAACAGGCTTCCCTTGATCAGCCAGCCGGTAGTAGACCCCAACCATGAAGTTCCCTTTGTTGCCTTGGTCACTGATTTTTACCAACAGGCTTTCTGATTTTTACACACATGCATATTCTTCAGAGACAGCTCTTCATGCTCAATCCACCTCTTGGCACAGAGGGCAACTCCTTCACCTCTCCTTACTCTACTGTTCCTTCCTCACAGCCTTTAGCCATCAATAGCTGTACTCCAGTGATGAAATTCCCATGGGTGCCCGACCAAGTTTCAATAATAGCACAAAGTTTTAGCTTTCTAGCAGCACCGATGGCTTCCAGATCCTCCTGTTTGTTTCCTGTGCTCTGTGCATTGGTGTAGAGCACTCAGCTGGGCTGTTGGCTGTATCGCCTTCCTGGAGGAACACTCACTTTGAGATAATTTTCTGCTGTTTCCCTTTTGGCTTTTATTACCATAGGAGTCCCTGGGTTGTCTCTGTGAGTGTGCAAGTGTGTTCCAATATTACACACTTCAAAGTCAGCAGGGCGTAAATGCACTTCAGCTGGGCTTTTGATTTCACCCCCAAATGCCGGCATGCCAGCCCTTGGCTCATGTCTGCCAAACCTGGTCTTATTGCCTTCCCCCTTCAAACCTATTTTAAAGCCTTCTCAATCAGTCTTGCCAGCTCAAAAGCTAGAATCCTGAGCTTTGTGATGTTAAAGGCACAAAGACTGATGTGAAGAATTGTAGAATGGGGAAGAAATGTACAAATCCAATTTTCTGCAGCTGTCCACTGTTCTCATCTCTGTGCTTCCTGTATTTCCTGTTATGCTGCTGCTTATTTGCCCTTCAGGAGTTCACAACTGTGTGAGTTGTCTTCTGGCTATGCTGTTTAATAATGCTTATAAAATAATGACTGGAGGAATTGTGGGCTCTTGTGGCAGCTTTCCTTTCATTGTGTTGCAGGGATCCAAGGAACAGTGGATTCCTACCACCAGATTCTGCCTCAGATCCGACTCTCCAGGCCAACAAACTTCTCTCCTATTATAAACCATGTGGCAAGGTTTGCAGCACACTCACTGCAACAAGGAACTGCTGCAGTGAGTGCAAGGCCTTTACTCTGGATCTGCTTTGGGTTGATGTTTCTGTTTTCCATGTTTATGACTGAATAGAATGGAATAGTAAATTGTTGTTATCTTCCTTCCTTAGAATCCTAAGTTTGGTCTTCCTTTGTCAGCCTACAGAGGGCATGTTGAAGCTCTCTTGGTACATACTGATATGAACCTGTACTGGGTAGACACATTTGTTTCATTGCCAGTTTGCTGGCACTATACTTACTTTTGCATTGTACAGGGCTGCCATGTTGGCTGGTAGACAGTGGGACTGAGACAGTAGTTGCCTCGCTCTAATCTCTCTTACCAAGCTCTGTAACCTGTCCGGCATGCACATAGAATAGAGTTTTGTGCCAAACAATTTTGCTCTCAAGAATGTTGAGAAAAAGCCTCTAAGAAACTACCAGAGGGCTTGACTACCTGTCCCACCATAATGGCATGGAGTCTGAGAACTGTTCAGTCAGTGTGCTGATTGCAGAGCATCTGTGCTTCTCTATGGTCATGGGCTTGTTTGTGTGCTGTTGTTAAAAGTTTACTTCATTTCTTTAAACTTCATTCATTTTGCTTAAGGATGAAGGATTTGGATGTCCTGATAGATTTTAACTGATTTCATTTTGACAGACCAGTCAGAATTTTGACATACTGTGCTACTTGTTTTATCACCTAGCTGGGTCGGTATTTTTGGTGCTACTTACGTTTGTGTGTATATTAAATACATTTCCCATGCTGCGAGGTACTTGGGATAAGGAGATCCATTTCTTAGATTTCTGAGGGTATTTTTTAACCTTTGCAGCACTTTGGGGAAATTCTCATAGTATGTTAAATATCTCTACTTCTTCTTTCAGACTTAAACCTAACTATTTAAATAAAGAATCTGTCAGCAATCAGATACAGCAATTTGTGTTAATTTTGCTTTGGAATTGAAAATTCAGCTTTCTCTCATTTTCACTGTGTTTCCCTCCTTTCAAGTCTATAAACAGGTGCTATGAAACAGCAGTTGCTTGTTTCAGAACCAGGTACTACAGCTTCTAGGAAACAATAGAAATTTTAAACACTTTACCATACTAAGGCATTGGTATGAGGTACTTCTTTCTTTGTGGAAAAGCTCCTGCATTCTTCCTCTCCTTGTATCTCTAGAACATCTCATGTTATTTATCACTGCTGTGTTTTGAGATTTCTAATACTTCTAATGCTCCTAATTTAAATTATTGATAACAAAAGAACCACTTTTTTTGTGTTATACTGTGGGGATGTTAAATATCTGTAGCCTTTCTGAACGCCAGTCAGTAAAACAGCACCTATCAGTGAATTTTACATGCAGCTGTGTTAATTTAGTAGTACTTTTTGTCTCTTGTACTTTTTGCCAATTGATGTAACTGTTCTTTATAAAATGAACTTAATCCTTTCTCTTTTTTTCTGGTACAGAGAATATTGGAAGTGCACAATGAAAATCATTAGGCATAGGAAAAAATGCAAAACAACATAAGTTTCTTTAATGTTCTAGTTTTGTCTCAGGCACAGCAACATCTGGTATCTTTCTTACCATAAGGGAGTGCTCTATCTGCCTTCAGTTATGTGAGCTCTAGTGTCAAAATACCTAACTATTAGCCATGGATAATGGCTTAGCCATCCTACATGGATGCTTTCTCATGTTTTTCAGCAATACTTTATCTTGCTGATCATTACAGATGGAGAGATCACTGATCTAGAGCAAACTAGGCAAGCAATTGTTAATGCCTCTAAGCTGCCCATGTCCATTATCATTGTTGGTGTTGGTGAAGCCGATTTTAAAGCAATGGAATTCCTTGCTGGAGACAGCAGTGTTCTGATATCTGTGACAGAAGAGCCAGCTGCATGGGACATCATCTAGTTTGTGCTTTTCTGACAGTTCAAAAATGTATGTTGTTTTTAAATTCAGAAGAGTCCCAATGCCAGAATGTATGAATTCTAAAAATGACTGTGGTCTTGACAAGGCAGCAGGCTGCATGCTCAGAGGGCATGCCTGTGCTGCTTGTTCCCAGTGAGAGTTGAGGTGTTGGCTTCCATGTTTAAAGTTGTGTCTTGCTGTCTTGCAGTTCTTGAGAGCCCTTATTGTATAATTGATTTTGTATACTATCTCTTGGCTATTGGAGGGTTAAAGGGGATGTTCTCTGACCTGGCATGTGAACATTTAGGCAAAGAACTGAGATCATATTGTCAGTCTCTGATGTTGAAGCCTGTGAGTGATTGAAGTTGAGATCAATCTTCCTTGCTATTGAAAGCAGTCCAGTCACTCACCAGCTCCCCGACTTCCGCTGTTGGCATTTGCATGGTCCATTGGATTGAGTGATTCAAATGAAAACCCAAGAGACATTGCTAGTGGCTAGGGCAGTTTTTCCCTCAGACTAGGGCCATATAAGGGCTATGTGAGTCTGAAGTTGAGGTGAGAACAAGTGGTTTTCATCAGCAGTGCTCACCTGAGAGTGACTGGAAGTGCTCCTAAAGCTGTAGCAGGTAATTCATAAAACAGAATGAGCAAGGCAGGTGTTCTGAATTCTCTGAGAGTGTTTCACTAGGCTACCCGATCTGTTCTTTGTGGTATTTCTGATTTATTCTCCCCGTTCTCTTTCCAGGCTCCCCAGGAAGCACTTTCCCAGATGGTTCGGCTGAAGTGCCCAAGCAGCTGGTGAGTGTCATGCTATAAATGGCAGCGGTGGCCCCCCCGAAACTTCCAGACATCAAGGCGATGTAGATTCAGGCTAGCCCTGGCTACCTGTAGCACTGGGGTGAAGGAGAGCTGCCTGCAGCCACTCTCTCCCTTGCACACTGTGGATGCTCAGTGCCTTGAGATTGCACCAGTCACGCCACTTCTTTCACCTGCTTGTGCAGAGTCTTTGGTCTTCCCTGTTTCTACTGGAAGAAATGTAAATACAGAAAAACCTCCAAGTGCTGGAAGTTTTTGTCACAGAAAGATCGACCTTGTTGGTTTTCTACTTTGCTACAGCAACACACTGTGACACATCACACCACACGTAGTTGCTTGACACAGCCCATCTGCTCCTCGCTGTCAGGGTGGGCCTCTGAACTGAGCTGCTCTAGTGCTGAGCCTGGTGAGAGAAGTGTTGCACCTGTGTGTGCTGTAATGACACTTACCATGTGCTCCTTGATAGGTGTCTTCTATCAAGCTGCCTTTGAAATGGGGACCCTTCTTTTCTGGATGTGACCAAAGACTGTTGAATGCCTGAGGCAGTTCCTGTTGTGCCTTCATAAAGTGCCAGTATATTTTTTTTTTATGTTTCAGTGACCATGCCTTTCTGTATTCTTTTAAATCACATTTTTCTATTAGCAGAATTTCTTTCTGTGATGAACTCCTGCTTGAAGCTATTGTTATAGTTCAAGAACATTGCACTTCGCTTATTTATGGGGGTTAAATGAGGATTAATCATTAATTAATGGGATTGGGATGAGATTGATGAGTCACATTAATGTAACTTTAAAAATCCACTAGTTGGAAACACTGAAATGAAGATGGTTTGAGTGAATTCTTTATATCACACAAATTACAAAATGAAGAAGTAACTTACCTGTGGAACTCCAAGAAGGTGCTTCCTTATCCTCAGTAGTGTGAAGTGTGCATTACATGATCTTGAGACTGTAGAACAGGCACATGATAGCAAAGCACAAATGTTTTGAGGAAGATGGTTCATTTCCAAGTAGTCATAAGGAAACTTGGGCTTGTCATTGCACTACAAGTGTCATCTCTTTCAGTTACACAAATAAATACTCTGCTTTGACTTCAATAATGTGTCTGGACTCTTATTTCCTTCCTGGACTTTTCCTTTTGTTTTCCAGCAATGTGGATGATGGTGTTTCAGTATCTGAGTGAGCCTAAGTTTAGTGAGATCCAAGAAAAAAGTACAGCCAGTTGTCCATCATTGTTAATTTTGTTCCCCTTTAATCACTAAGACTGCTGAATCCCACAGCCCTTTCCTGCAGCAAAATGAGGTGTTCCTTTACTGTGAAGTTACAAAAGAATTTGTGTTCTACCCGATAAGCCAGAAAATGGTGAGAATACTTTGGGACACTGCGTCTGTGTTCCAGGCCCTGAAACTGGTTAAGTTACAAGCTTGAGTGAAGGCAAAACTTGGGGTTGAATTCACATCCTCAACTAGACTAATTGTTCTGGGTGGACTCTGCCACCAAACTACCATTATGTAGCTTGTGCTTGAAGGGCAGTAGGGTCAGGACCACTGCTGAACCAAGATGAATCTATTCTAGTTTTTTATTCAAATCTGTATTGACCATGATATGTTCTCTCAGGTTATATAAATAGCAGCCAGCTTCCTCTAGAGAAAGGTGGATTGTCTTTCTTGACACCTAGCCTGCAGCACCCCATTTTCTTGCACTTCTTGTGCTAAGTCTTGCACTTCAGTACTTAGTCTTGAAGGAAACAAAGCAACCTCTCTTTGAGTGGCTTTCTAAACTGAAATGTGTTACAGGTGTGGAAGAGAGGGAGGAAAACTGCCAAGTTGTCTCTGAGAACTGTTCTCGTGATTGAGAACATCCTTTGCTTGTGTTTTCAGCTGCGTACAGCCTGTCGACAGAGCTCTCCTTCTGTTATGCATATGAGAAACCTAAGGCTGTTTTTTTGTGTGTATTTTGAAGCCCATTTTGCCTCTCCTTTTTAAACCTCTGCCAGCTCCCATCCAAAAGGGAGTGAGTCCCCTGTGTCTACCCTGTAAGGAGTGGAGTCGCTGCTCTGCAGCGAGGTGAGGTATCTCCAGGTATTGAACTCATTTATGGTAGAAGAGACCTTTTCTGTTTTGGGGAGGAAGAGGCCAAGAAGTTGTAGAGGCAGGTTTTGGTTTTCTCACCTGAGATTCCGGCTGTTAAGAGTCCTTGGCCCTCTAAAAGCCCTGAGCCGCATCGCGTGAAAAAGCAGAGTCTCCAAGGCCTTGTTTTCAGGTTTCTCGTGTTGTTTATTGTTTGATATCTCAAAGTTTTCTCTGCACCCAGCCCAGGTCCGGACAGGGCTGGGACACGAGGCGACTGACTCCCGGTGGGGCGTCGCTCTGTTCTTATACAGATAACTACGTGTCCATTATTTACTAATTTGTGCCAATGCCTAGTGCCTATACTAGAAAGGTCACTTGTACCTTAACCCAATCCCCTCAAACTACTTTGTGTCATCACCACCTCAGAAGATGGAGGACGAGGAAGAAGGAGAAGAACTTAGGGCAACGCCCTAAATCCTCCATCTTGTCCCCCATTTACCTCTATACTAAGAATCCTAAAACTACAAAATTTTTCACCCCGTGCTGTGCTAAGCTACTATTTTCACACCCTTGAGGTTTATAATTCTTCTCTTAGTGTTGGAAGCTTTTCCCATGGACTAAAATCAAACTTGGTGTCTTTCTGGGCTGTGTGCCAAGGTCTCCAACCCCCCTGGACCGGCTTCACACCCCCCTGTCCAGGGTTCAAATTCTCTTCCTCAGGTCCCAGGCCATCCAAAGGGATGCCCTGGACTCCAACGGCAGGTCTGAGGAAGTTCTTCCCCCTGTGGGAGCAGACCACAATTTGAAGGAGATGCCCTTTACCCACAGGTAAGTGGCTGAAATGTGAGCAAGGAAAGGGACAAGTCCTGTGGTTGCCACTTAAGAACAAGAGCTGCATGGGTGTGAGCCCATATGAAAAGCCATGGGAAGCTAAATTTGGAAGCTGCTGACCCGAGATGGCAGAATCTTGCCTGTTCTCTGTCTTTTACTCTCCTCAGGGTTTTAGGTGTTAGAGGAAGTGCAGACAGCAGCTGGGCACTTTGGTGGAAGGCTGACCAATCTGTTTCCTGCTACATGCTCCCCTGGGTGCAGATGGAATGCAGACTGATGGCATGGCTGTTGAGTTAGAGCAGGGGTCAGGTTGTTTTCCTCAGGACGATGTGTTGTGCACTCTCTGTATCTCCCAATCACTGGCTTGATTTATCTTCCGGGTGAGCACAGGGAACACCCCAGAAATCTTTTTAGCCTCGCCAAGATTAAACAATCACCTTTATACTTGTGATCCCCAAAGGTATTTCAGCCTCAGGGCTTTGAAAAAATCAAAAGCTGTAGCACTTGGGAGCTCAGTGGGGAGGGTTCCTTTTGCTTCCTGGACATGTGGCAATAAATATTGGTGACATTTAATGCCAGGCTATGCCATACTACCCACCAGGTAGTGGGAGATAGTGCCTTTTTTGCCTGCATAACTGTTGGGTTAATGGCCCTCCTTGAGGTCTAAAATACACAGGAGACTGTTTTGCTAAAAATGAGGCATTGTCTTCAGGTGGGTGCAGTGATGAGACTGCTCCAGGTGTTTGAGGAAGCCACAGAAACTCCATAGGGAGGTTTTGTCTTCTGACCAGCTTTGAGCAAGTACTGGATCCAGTAAGCAGCAGTATACTTTGGTGGTCTCGATGTCTCATTAAACTGCGTAAGTTACACTCCTCACTCCACTCTACCCATTACTGGATGTGGGGTCAGCACACTGAGCTTTCTGTCTGTTCTACACTGATGGGCTCACTTACTTGGGTTCACAAGAGTGGTGCCAAATGCTGTCAAGTCTGCTATGTTTTGTTGCATGGCTGTGCTGGTTTGAAAGTAAACTGGTATTATAAATGGGTAATGTGATGATTGGCTCTTGCAATTAAGAGATTAATATTTGTGTGTATGTTAAGAGAAGTTTTGTTGATGTATGGTTATGTTATTGCAGTTTGTTGCTTGGACACCCTCTGTTCTCCCTGTAGTCCCCTTTCCCCCTCTCTGTATTGTTTCCACTGGACAGCCGTGGTTGTCAGGGTTGTCTGGCACATGTGGAGGGAGGGCGGGTACGTGTGCCCCTTGCATGGAGCAGTTGGGAATGGGGAAGACTTGTTGCTAGGGAGGCACAGCATGACACCTGATCTCCAATCAAGTTGCAAGAAAGTAGTCTCCACCAAGGGATGGCAAAGAGGAGTGACAGACTTGAGGAGAAGCCAGGGTTGGCTGATGCAGCACCAGGGGTATAAAAGGCAGAGCAGCCATTTTGTAAATGAGCACACGGTGGCCAGTCGTGCACTCCCGGCATGCTGCCCTTTTTCCTTATTCAGTCCTTCCTTTGTTGTGTTTGTTGAGGTTTAATAAACCTTTAAAATTTTAAAGTAAGCAGTCGTTTCTCACAACTGGTGTGAGAAATGAACCCCACTCAATAACCTTAAGAGAGATTATGGATCAGAGTTACAATATATTAAAGAGATCATGATAAATATAATAATACAGAGAAAACTGGTTTCAACCCACAAAGACTGAACACAATCTGGCACCCTCTTGGTCAGCGTGATGGTACCAGTCCTGTCGAAGTTCTGGTCCCCCTTCAAATGTATCAAGTGGTGGTGCCAGAAGTCCCCAGGCCCAAAGATTTTGTATACTCAGGTTTGTTAGGAAAATTAATCTGCAGTGCCAGAGGTTTATATCCAAAAATGAAACAGAGGAGTCCCATAGCTTTATTCATGAATGAAGGGAGAGACCATGGGGCATTTTCTGTAGGGTCTCTCCAAATGACGGAGGATGCAGCCTCCTTTTTTGTCCTCATTTCCTGGCCACATTTCCCTCTCTCTTTCCACATTGGCTGAGGTACTTGAAAAGTGCAGACCCCTTGAACTACCTAATACAGACCCCCTTCTAATGTGCATACCATTCACTCCCTAGCCACCACCTCTCTTTTCTTTTTATCTCTATTCTGTTTAAGTCCGAGAATTTAGCACAGCCTTAGGTGATCGACAGTGTCAATTGGTGGAATTCCTCTAGAATTTATGGTTCTTCCCTTTTTTTTTTTTTTTTTTTTTTTTTTTTTTTTTTTTTTTTTTTAACCTATTAGTATCTGGCCTTATCTACGAACAGGTCCACAGTTTGTAAAGACACATCCCTCTCATTCCTTTCAGGTTCAGGTGGGAATGCTCAGTACCTCCCTCAGGGCGGGGAGTTTCACAATCCATGTGAGTCATGGGATATTTTGAGAGTCCTTGATAGTTTTAAGTCGTTGCAACTGCCCATTCTGAGGTCCCGTTGAGTCTTTTATAGCCCATTAGCGACCACTCAGGCTGGGTGTGACTGTGCTGGTGCTTTCTCGGAGGGAGTTATCACTGCTGAGTCCCTGGTGTGAAAAAAAAGAAACTGCCCTGTGTCGAAGGGTTTGCCTCTCCTTATCTTATTTAACACGCAGCTGGTAGCCTGAGAGCTTGTGTAGTGCACTGGGCGGCTCCTGCAAACGATCCATCATCAACAGGTAATCAGAAATTATGTAGAGGGCGGAAGAATACTCCTGTAGCTAGGACAGTGATAAAGCTGCATCCTCCCACCACGGCATACTTCCACCACCTCCAGCAGTGCTTTTCAGGTGCTCCAGGAAGTGCTTGTGCAAAAGGGGAATAAAGGGAATATCCGCAGGACTTGCTTTGCATGATTCACTCCTTGGTGTTTGTGGAGCTGAATAAGCCACCCTGGCCTGCTGCAAGGCACTCCGTACAGCATGTGTGATTGCAGGTGTGTTGAAAAACGTGCTATGAAAAGCCAGTGTCCACAGAGGAGACAGAAGAGTCCTGTAACTTGATTCGAATAAAGGGCAAGAGTCCACCGGGACACATGTCTGCGGGGTTTTCTCTCTCGAGGTTTCGCAGGCTGCAGCCTCCTGTTCTCCTGAACTCCCGGCTGCACGTTGCCCTCTTCCTTTTCCCCACTGACTGAGGTACTAGGAAGGTACAGCCTTCCCGACCTGCCTGCCACATATTCCCCCTTGAACCTGTCATTTTACCCCAAAGTCCAGAAGTTCAGGCTTGTACAGACCCACTTGTCTGTTTCAGGAGCCAAACTGTAGTCTGCAACAAACCTACTGTGAAAAGTTAGTAGAGACATTAAGACCCATTTCAAAGACGTTAACACCCATACCTTCACCATCAAATTGTTTGTAAAGGGACACATCTTTCCTATCACAAGTGTTTGGTGCTGGGTGCTCAGAGGGAGAACCAGACCTCCAGGAGAAAGAAATGCCGTCCAAAATCTGCTCAGCTCAGGATTGATTGCTTTAATCTGGCCTGAATTTGTGCTTTGGGAGAGTTCTGGCATCTCTATCAGCTCTCCTGTAGATAGGATGAGCCGGATTAGGCCTGGGGGCTGCAGCAGGGAGCACAGCTGGCTTCTGGCACCATGTACCCCAGGTCTCCCTCTTCCCCCTCCTTGTGAGTTTGCCAGCACCCTGCGGAGCAGCTGAAGTTCCTGTCCCACTGCCTGTGGATTTTGATGCACCCAAGCATCAAAGTTCAGTGTGATCTAGCAGCTTGGGTGCAGCCGCTGTCCCAAATGTCCCGAAGTGGTCTGGCATCCTGCCTCCAGTGAGTAGCCCCTCAGGCCCCTGCTCAGGAGGCTGCTGAGCATGTGTTCTTTCCTCATGTCAGAAGAGCCCAATCCTCACAATTTGAGCTCCCCTTTCCCCCCTCCCTCTTTTGGTTTGCAGGGTTTTAGCCATAGGACCTGTGATTTTGTGCTGAGAAAGGTGCAGGGCTGGGGCTGAAAGCAGAGCCATGCTGTGTATTTGCAGCTGGTGTCTGTCAGTTCTGAATTCAGCAGCCCATGTCCCTCCAGTCACCAGCTGAAGTGTGGCCATGTGATGGGTTCCCTTCTGTCATTTCCTGCAGTGCCCCCCGGTGGTCCCCCGCGGCCCAGGGCTCCCTCAGCTGGAAGAGGCACATTCTGGGGGCCTCAGCCTGGTGCCCCTGGGTTGAGGGAGGGCGGCAGCACAGCCAGGGCTTCCCGTTCCTCCCTGTGTCTCTCAGCAGGGGCTGCCCTGCCCATGGGGCACTGGGGTGTGGAGTGTCTGGCCAGACCGGCTGGGTGAGTTGGGGTTGAGTCACTCTGGGCGGTGCACGGCTGGGCGAGGGGCAGCAGGGCCTGCCACTGGCTCCATGGCGCTCAGCGTTGGTGTCCAGCGGCTCTCCCAGCTGCCGGGCCATGGCGAGCGGCAGGTCCATCTCAGCTTCCGAGGTGGGCTCCGGGTGGCCAAAATGGTGGGGGATTGGGGGTTTAGGGCTGGGGGCTGCCTTCCCCTGCCAGCACCTTATGCTTCCTCTCTACTTCTCAAGGCTTCACCCAGAAGACAAGGAAGGTCTGCTGTGGCCCAGAGGCTGTCTTCAAGGAGGTGAGGAAACTGGGGTCATGTGAAACATGGGACTGGGATGGGACAGGTCAGTGTCTTGGTCATAAAATCACAGGTTGGTTTGCATTGGAAGGGACCTTGAAGATCATCTAGTTCCAACCCCCACACCATGGGCAGGGACACCATCCACTAGACTGTTTTCTGGGAATTTCTCTGCTGTCTCCTTCTTCCGCTCTGCTCAGAGGGGCAGATGGGTTCCTCACATTGTGTATGTGACTTACATGTACAAGCTGAAGGAACTGAAATTCAACTGAGTGACGCTGCGTGGAAGCCTGGGCACATCATAGCTGAAGGCAAAGCTCCCCCTGCCCTCAGAAAGCCATATTGTCACTGCAGCCAATGCCTTGTGGGGCAGGGTGGGACTTGTATGTTTAAGTGCATATGTGTGTGTGTGCAGGGGCAGGGATGGGGGTGGCCTGGGAATCATGTCTGCCTCTCCAGTGTCATCCCCACTGAAGCCTGTGATAGCCCACCTGTGCAGTGCCAGTGAGTGATTCCCACCTGTCCCTTGCTCAGGTCCCAGTGCCAATGCCTGGGGAAAGGCAGTGAAGGCGGGGGTGAGCAGGAGGCACAGTCACTGTTTTGGGTGTGTGGTGAGTTGAAGCCTCAGAGTGCAGCTTTTCTATGAGCCAGATAACTCCCTGCCTGGGTGATCTCTTCTCCCCAAGCAACTCTGTACGTTCCCATGTTCTGTCTCACTCCACCACCTGCCAGCTCAGGGACCCCAGCAGGCACATGCATCCTTCTTTTTCCAGAGCGGTGCTGCTCTTGTTTCTTTAGCAGCAGACCTGTGGCTCTGTGCTGCTGGAGGGATCTATCCCTGGCCAGCAGGAAAGTAACTTCCCATCACAGCTGCTTTTCATCATGTCCATGGACTTGGTCACCTCACAGGGGAGCCAACCAGCCATGAGACATAGGAGAGTCTGGCTGAGAATGAGTTGTCATCCCTTCCTGCTCCATTTGTTTGCAGCTCTTTCGTTGGCCTCACTTCGGGAAGCTTGTCATGGGCGAAAAGCTGTCCATTAAGGTTTACAACTGCAGCAAAGTTTTCAGTAACAGGTGGGTCCTTTGACTGTTGGGGTGACCAGTAGAGGTGGGGGAGAAGACATACTGGTCTTTACACTGTTTACTGGCAATAGAAAATGTTTGTTGAAAATTTGATGGAAGGAAGATGAGCAGAAGGCCAGTTAGAGAGGAAGGATGGAACTGGTCGTTCGTGTGGGGCAGCAATGGTATATGTATTAAGTTAAATAAGGGGAATGATTTAGTTGTGCCAGCAGTAACATGGACTACATAAGTATCTAGATTAGACCCTCAGCTGGGACAAAGTTTAAACAAAGCCCTTAGAAACAGCTACAAAGGCAGGTCTTGCTGCAGACTGAGGAGCTGCTGTCACCCTGAACATCCTTTTGGTGACCGTGGCCATGCTGCACCCAAATTCAATGTATCTGTTGGTGTAGAAAAGCCCTGAATGAATTGTGTTATGGTTTAACCTTTAATAAGACAGCAATTTCAATTTAAAAGATCAGCCAGAATTTAAAATGCTTCTAGGTGGCACAGGCACAACACTGTGAACTCAGTGGCTATTCAAACAGTTATAAAATACTGCAGGGAAACCCAAGAATAGAGATGACAGATTGAGTAGTGGGGCAAGAAAGGCAGCAGATGTGTGAAACATGAAGGGAAAGCTGCCAGCTCTGATAAGCAAATTTTAAGAACTGAAGGAAACTGCACCACCTGATAATGCAAACCTAATTAAAGTTTGCATCCAGCTAATAATGCAAACCTTTTCAAAGATGCCAGAGAGGGCATGGGGAAAACAGATGAGAACAACACATGTGAGACACAGAGGAAGACAGTGGAGAAAGTGTGGCAGAATGTTGTGTCACTGTTTCCTGGATGCTTTTCTTATGGGAGCTGGATCAGAGGAGTTGTCTCTGACTGAAACATCAATAGAAACTGCTACAGGACAAAGAGAACACAAACAGTAGCAAAACAGAAGGACCTGACAGTCTGGAGCAAAAGAGTCCATTGGGAAATGAGTGGATTGACACTATATTGACACATCTCCACTGCTAGAGAGCAGTCTAATGACAGTACAGTTCAAAAGCAGTTGGTCTGTGCACTGGGATGGTCAAAATTAAATAGAGAGTGTGTAAGGACAGGAGGGAAAAAATTGTTACATTGCTGTATCTGTTTGTGGTCTCTGGACTTCTGTGTCTGCATCCTTTTTGTGGCAGCAGCATCAAGCTGGCAAAGCTGTAAAGGAGGGGGATGAGCAGAGAGACTCCTTCCTTGGGGGTAGGAAGTTGGACAGGCTGTGTCTCAGAAAAAACGGAGATGAGAAGGAATACAAGAGATCAATAGCTCACAGCTGAAACTGAGATGTGTGGGGAGCAATTCCTCTTGTCTGAATCCTGGGCGGGCAGTAAACTCTTCCAGTGGTGGTTTCCAGCTGGCATTCGGGAAGCTCTTCTTCATGAAGGCTTAGCTTGGCTGCCAGCAGAGATGCCATGAGGAGATGGAGGCCCACGTACATGTGGGTGCAGACAGTGACACACAAGCTAGGGTTAGGAGTGGCAAATACCATCCTGCATGCCTTACTGCCATTTGCAGGGAGTCAGATGACTCTTCTCCAGGGAGAAGCTACTTTGGAGTAGGTAAATTTTGGCTGGATTTGGTGAGGACATTCTTGTGGTCATAGCTTTATGACCTATTTCTATATTTCCTTGTGTAAAGCCTCTGTTTCCCAGTTTTATCTGGGAAGAGTCACTCCAGCTCTGCTGGGTGCCCAGACATAGACTGGCTCCTGTGAAGCCCAGCTCTGCTGAAGGGGAGATCTTCTTTGCCCTCCATGAGTCTGGATCTGCGCAAGCCTTTAGCCATCAGTGGCAGCTCAGTTGCAAGTAGCTGCATGGGCATGACTAGGGTAAAGGCAGGACCTGCTGCAGGGTCAGTCTCAGGTATTCAGCTGGCAGACTTCCTATGGAAAGCAGTTCAGGGCAGCTTGGAAGGGCTGTGAGCAGGAGAGTGGAGGTCTCAGTAATCCCCAGGATGTAGGCACTGATGCTATGTACAGTGTTGTTGCAGTCTCTCTTTTTATTCCGGTGTTAGGAAAATTAATCCATGAACACCAGAGGTTTATGTCCAAAAAGGAGACAGAGGAGTCCTGTAACTTTGTTTGAATAAAGGGAGACGTCATGGGCATTTTCCATGGAGTCTCTCAAATTGTTAGAGGATGCAGCCTCCTTTTTATCCTAATTTCCCAGCTGCATTTCCCTCTTTCTTTCCCCATTGGCTGAGGTACTTGAAATGTACAGACTTCCTGAAATGCCTAATTCCTAAAACTCCCTTCTAACGTATACCTCCCCCACCCCATTTCTTTTCCTTGTGTCAATCAATGGAATTTCTATCGAATGTATGGTTCTTCTGATTGTTTCTTTCATCTTTCTGTATCTAACTTTATTTATCAGCAGACCCACAGTTTGTTTGTAAAGACAAATCTCTCATTCCATTCATCAATCAGTGGAATCCTTCCCACTGTTTTTTTAATCTCTCAGTGCTAGTTTTATCTACCAGCAAACCCAGAGTTTGTTTGTAAAGACAAATCCCTCATTCCTTTCACCAGGCTGCTCGGTACCCTTGTCCTCAGCCTTCAGCACCTGATGACATCCGGAAGGCTAATCCTGCGGGAGTCCCTTGTGGACAAGAACAACAGAGTCACTGGTGTAAGTCCTCTGTGGACAGCCTGGCTATCAGCAGTCAGTAAGGCTTTGTGGGAAACCTCATGTGGTACTCCCCAGGTGGAGTGGGAGCTGAGGGGGAATCCAAAGTGCTGTTTGAGCTGGAAGCACTGTGTCATTTGTGCCAACTCTGCACAGGGACGCAGACACTTCACATTCACCAAAAGCATCTACAAATGCATGTGGTGGGCTGGGGCTCCTGGAGACCTGCCAAGGGCCTGAATGAGCAGAGGGAGGCTTCGTAAAACCTTCTCAAATCTGGGCAATAGATGTAGGAAGTGGCATCTCATCTGCTTCATGCACTATGAAGTGCAAGTGTACAGGCTGCTGCAGTGATGGAGTGAGGTGGAAAGTGGTAGGGTGCCTTGGGGCCCCCAGAAGGATTTTGGGTTAAACATTAGCACTAACTGGATGGCTTAGTGAGTGTCTGGGACAGCATGAGCATCTTTGACACCTGACTGCCTCTCTGCACTACTCTGCAGGTCCTGCTCTCCTCCTGCCCTGGGACTGGGGCTCGGGCGGTCCTTTGTGCTTATAGAAGATGAACATTACCCTAAAATGAGCTGTTTCCTGCCTGCTGGGTGTGAAGGCAAAGCTCAATGGGTTGCGGACTGCCAGACCTGTGTGCTAGGGCAGAAAGAGCAGAGGCAGAGACAGCAGTCCTGCAAGGTGCTGCATCTCTACTTGCTCTTCACACAGGCAGTATGACTAAACCACATGGTGGCACATAGTGTGCAGCTCTGTGGCCACCAGACCATCAGCCTGAGTGGCACAGACACAGGTTGCTGGTGTTGCTGGACTCCTGGATCACAGAGCAGGTCCAGGTAGAAATTGAGCATTTCCAGGATGATTTTTAGCCTGTGCAGCTCACTGGGTAAATGTTCATGCCAGCAAAGAGACAGAGATTAGACTCACCCCTTGGTTCTGGGTGATGGTTTGAAGGGACTCCACTGAGTCAGAGCTACCCTGTGGCCCAGCCCTTTGCCCCTGGGTGCCTCTTCCCTTGTGCTAACAGTAACACATGCACTGATGAGCTGCTTCAACCAAAACCCAACTGCATTCAGTTATGCTGGGTTAGTTTGGATTGTGCCACCCTGGCCGCACAACAGCTGCAGGGGACAGAAATAGGGAAGGCAAGACTGCCCATCCAAGAGCAGCCTGGGACCCTCTCAGCTCAGCTTGGAAGAGACATGATGCCAAGAGAGAAGCTGCTCCTTTAGCAAAGTGGGAATAAAGCCGTTAGACTTCCTGCTAGTCCAAGTTCTGTTCTCCTCTGGGACTTGAATTACTTGCATCCCTTTTTCTTCTGGTGGTTTGAAGGAGTGTTTTTAGAGCCTCAGCTTTTTATCCAGCTTCGTTTCAGGCTTCTTCATGCTCCAGCCTTTGCTGCTGCCTTTCCTGATCACCGTACTGCTGCTTTCTTGGGCTGCATTTCTTTTCCCAGAAATGTGTGTTTTCCAGGAATTGAGCTCTGGACCTAGAGTACATCCCCTTCAGCCTATTAAGAAGCGATCTCCTCCATTCTAGTGGTTTTGGCCTCTGCTGGGAAATCATTTGGTTTGTGCTGGTTTGAGATCAGTCTGGCCACCTGTAGACCAAGGGTGTTCAGACCTGTTCTGGTTTTGCCGATACACGGCGTGCTCTGTACTTCTCTGGTTATCCTTCCTTGTCTCTTGTGATGCAGGCTCTCGGTGTACTGATGGCTTCTCCAGCATTTTAATCCAAGCTGTCCTGCCTAGGGATGCTCTGCCCGCTGTCTTGTGCCCCCTCCAGAGACACTGCTCCAAATCCTGCATGTTATTGTGCAGGGCTCTCCCCAGTTCCCTTGTCAGAAATGCCTCTACCCTCTTGACTCTTGGGGTCTCTTTATGGTAGATTTGTAAACTTGAGCCAGCTTATATTCAATGAAACATGGAGTTTGAGAAGCTGTGGAGGTGGGAGTTTTGTTATGTCTAGCTTGTTGATGGAGGCAGACAACAGGTGTCTGGTATAAATATGCTTCTTGTTGGGATGTGACCACCTTTCTTCTGCTTCCTTCCACCAACTCCTTACTTCTTTCTTTCTTCCATGCCCCCTTTCTCTTTTTTTATGACATTTCTGCCATTGTTTTGTGTCTGTCAAACTCTCAGGCCATTTCACTTTCTGCTTGTAGATCTACATTGAGTTGGATTTGCGCTACCAGCCTCCAAATGGCTCAGCAGGGAGCTGGGTTGAAGAGGATTTTGTCTATCTTATGAAAGACAGGTATGGAAATCCTAGGAAGAGCAAATTTCCAGGCAGTTTGTACAGCTACCTTTGTCAGTGGCAGCCTTTGGAAGGCAATCCAGCCTCATTTACTCTCCACTTCAGGCTGATGCATCTCAACTCTGCAGCAGCAATAAGGGAGAAGGGCTCTTGGATAAAAATACCTTGTCATCAGAACGAGCCTTTAACTGCAGCGATCCACTGTAGGTGCTCGGAGTCCTGGAACACCCTGGGAGACCCTTGAGAGCATTTCCTCAGCCTTCCTGGCTTGTGGTTGCAAAGTTGCAGAGAGCAATGGCTTTGGCCTCCAGCAACTCCATGCATCCTGCATGCTGGTGGTGCCCAAAGCCAGAGGAGTTGTGGGTTTCTGGGCAGACAGGATGACAGGCAGCAGCAAGGCCTGCAGAGTATCACTTGTGGAACTAGAGGGAAAACAGCAGACACATGGGATGGACAGTGGATAAGCTTAGGAGAAAACTGTTGGTGTCCCTGCCAAGAAACAAGCAGGAGACTGGCTGGGACACTGTTACTTAAATGGATCAGAGAACAGTCATGCACACTGGTCTTTGCAGAAAAACGTCTTTTGTTTTTGCAGTTCGGAGTTAATCATCCACAATCCTGGATTTGAGGAGCTGGAGTAAGTAGCCCTTGAATGTCTTGGCTCACCCTCCTGTGTGGAGGGCAATGCAGGGCCTACTTATCAGGGCTGATGGCATGGGGCGGGGCTTGCAGGACTGCCGAGTGGCTGAGAGCAAGGGAACTGGACAAGAAGGCTGGTGCACTAGGCAGGAAGCTGGCAAAAGGTCTGGAGACTGATGAAGAAGAGGAAGAGGAGGAAGATTTCTATGATACATCTGAGATTGAGGCCTCAGGCATCATCTTCAGCCCTGTGAAGAGGTATCCATGGCATGCTCTTCTTTCTTGCCCTTGCTTGGGTCCTGGGGTGGAAAGTGCCATATCCTGGGGAATTCCTGCAACTCATGGCAGTCTGCTTTGGCAGAATGTCAGAAAACTTCCATCTCTCTTGGCCCTAGACAGGGCGTGTTGTGGATTTGCTCATTCCCATTATTTGCTAGGTTTTCTGTTGCTTCCCTTGGTGGGGGCTTACTCAGGTCCATGTTGACAAGGACACCTGCTCACCTGGGCTTTTTTTTCTGTGCAGCCGCTCCAGACTCTGCTATGCACGGGACCTCTTGGCCATGCCAATGCCGCAGAGTTTCCAGGTACTGTAGCACTGGGTGCATGTCCCCATTACTGCCTTGCTTCAGGCCTGGGCTTCTCCAGTGTCCACATACCCTGTATGTGTATGTGGTATATCTCTAACATGAACACCATCATGCTTTGTGTGCCTTCCCTGGGCAAGATGTAAGATTCCCTGATGGACTACATCCACGAGGGCCAGCCTCGGTATTAGTAAACCCATCTAGTTAGCTATGGATAAATAGGAGAAGGGAATCAGCTACATGTGCCTTTGCAAAACACTGCCTGAGCAGAGCTTCAGAGAGTACCCAGGTGGTGCTGGTGCCTGCCAGCTTTTCCAGGGCCTTGTCTGTCTTCCTTAGGGACGACATGACCAGGGCTGGAGGGCCGTTTGAGGGCTTGCCAGGAGGCTGTTAGGAAGTTGTGGTTCTGGCAGGTTACGTGACATCAGGCTAAACTGATTTCAGGGCAGGTCTTCCAGCCTGGCTATGGATTTAAATCCTCCCCTGGTTCTAAGTAAATGTGGACTCACATTTGGTCCTATCAACCAAGCAGGAAGATTTTGTGAGGGTTGAATTTCCCACCATCATTCTCCTGAAGCAATTATTCTGTACCTTAACAAGGGCCTAATTATTTGTATTGAGACCAAATATGAGAACATTTCTTGCATATCTTAGACTTGTAAGCAGTTGCAGTAAATGAGACAGCTGCATTCCAGTCTTCCTAATGGTGTCCATCTCAGTAGGATTCAAAAAGGTGTATTAACAGAGGATACAAAGAGCATCTTCTCCAAGTTGCTCTGTGGACCCTGCCATGTGGGAGCAGTGGGTTTGCAACCCCTTGGGATCAGAAATTGAGGGTACACGTGCTGCTGGCAAGGCCTGCTCTTGTCAAAATTACTGCAGCTCTTATGATTTATTTCCTTGCTTGTCTGAAAGAAACAAGTATCTCAAATACTACTTTGGTCTGTCCTGGCTGTAGCAGATTTCAGCAGCCATGCTTTTGCTTGGATTCCCCTTCTGCATTGAGAGTGCCCTGTACGTGTGCATACTGGTGCCTTTGAAACAATCTCGGGATGGAGATGTAAACAAGGAGAGTGCTGATTCGAACAAGGAGAATGCTAATTTTCTCCCATATTTTCTCAGATCGGGATTAATGTAATTGAAGCACAGAAGCTGGTGGGGGTGAACATCAACCCCTTTGTTGTAGTCAAGGTGGGAGAGGAAAAGAGGCACACAGCGACGCAGAAGTCAACAAACTGCCCCTTCTACAATGAAGTATGTGACATGAACAGAGGCTCTGTTCTTGCCCCACCGGTGTCCTGAGTGCCCGGGACCATCCTTGCAAGGGATGCCTGGAAGCCTGGGGCACTCAAGAGCTGTCTTTCTCTTCTCTTTCAGTATTTTTTGTTTGACTTTTATGAGCCAAGGGACATTTTATTCCACAGACTCATAGAGATCTCGGTATGTATGTCTTCATCTTTCACTGGTTAGTGGTACAGCCTGATGCTTCTGTGCATAGACTCTGGGATCGATGGGCAGAGCAGGGGTACCAATACCATTGAGGTGTTCCAGCCAGAAGCACCTGCCCACAGAGAGCCACAGGGCCTTCCTGTGGCTGCACCGGGGCAGAGACCTAGCCCTGCTCTGAGCTAGTACTGGGCAGTGCTGCCTTCCCACCTCCTCCAGGTAAGGGTTTATCTTCACACTGTGACTGAAGTGGGGCCTCTGGGGCACTTTCTTGCCTTCTGCTTTGTTGCCCTGCTGTTTTGGAAGCAATTTCCTACTGCCCCTTACCCTGGAGCTTCATCCTCCAGGTCCTGAAGATAAGTGGGGGGACCTCAGAAATTATTTGTTTCCAACAAAGCCCAGGCAGGCAGAGAGGTTGAAAATCCCTTGGCCCGAAGCAAAAGGCTTCCCCAAGATAAAAGGATGTTTTGAAGATAGCTAAACCCAGCCAGCATGTCCTTTGCCAAGTGGTCTCCAGCATTTTCCCTGCACATCTCTTCTGCTGGTGAGAGTTCAGCAAGCACTGAGCAAGACTTGGGTTTTGAGAGAGACACTAGCCTGGTGGGGTCATGGCTCTGCCCTAACCCAGCAGGATATGGACACAAGGACTTCCTGTGGGGAAATGGATCTAATCTAGCTCCATTGTTGGGGCATGGTTTACCTGGGACTGCAGAAACTGGATTGGTTGCACATGACTGCCTTGATCTGGGTTTGACTGAAGGCTATGGGCTGGTGGGCTTTGTCAGAGTTGTTGGGTAAGAATGGGTTAGTCCTAGGGCTAACACAGATGGGTCAGTCTGCATGAGCTTGAACCACTGCCTCAGCTGTGCTTAAGAATGAGCACCTCTTGGCAGCCCTGTGTTCCTCAGAGATATCTGGATGTGTGACCTGGCTGCCTACATCTCATGGCGCTCGGGGGGACTTGTGCTCTCTGCAGGTTTTTCACTCAAAGAAGATACCCTTTCTGGGAACGTGCATAGGAACGTTCAAGATGGATGTTGAGACAGTGTACAGCCAGCCAGGTATGAGGGACTGCACCGCATACCTGTGCCTGACCCTGGCTCTGTCTGAAACTGGTGTTTCCTTCGTGCTCGGATGGGTCTGGTCAGGGCTCTGGCTTTAAAGCACTTAGTTTGCATGAAGACCTGAGCTTGCTCCTTCACCCAGCTGTCTGAAGGCAGGTGACACCTCCTGCACCTTCAGAGGCAGGGTCAGGGCCAGGGCAGTCTTTGTGCTGACAGAATTGGATGTGAAATGGTAACCTGCTTGCTCCCTAGGGAACTTCTCCTCTTCCTTCTCAGATCACAGATTTTTCCAGAAGTGGGCAGTTATCAGTGACCCCACGGACACCCGGGCGGGTGTGAAAGGCTTTGTGAAGTGCAGCATCTCTATCTCTGCACGTGGGGATGTTGTGGGCTTCCTTCCCACCTATTCCAGGAACCAGGATGAGGATATTGAAAGGTAGGTACAGTGTGACCTTGCATGGCCCTGGGGAACACTGCCGTGTCTCTCTTCACATTTCTTTTTTTGCTTCATTTCCCCCCTTTTCTGATGGGCAAAGACCCAGTGAAAAACACCCGTGGTGAGGCAGGACCCAATCTTCCTGCCAGTCAGTGAATTTCCCATCACTGTGTTCCATGGACTCCAGCAAAGAGGCAGAACACAAATTTGTCTTTCAGGAACTTGCTGCTGCCTAAGAGAGTCCCTGCAGAGAGACCCTGGGCCAGGGTCTGCATCAAACTGTATCGTGCTGAGGGCCTTCCTAGCATGACAGCAGGCATCATGGGTGGTATCTCCAAGATCATAGGGGAGAGAAAAGTCTTTATCGACCCGTACGTGCGGGTCTCATTCTGTGGGCAGCAGGTGAGTCTGAAGGGAATCTGTGTTGGGACAGGCTGATTATTCCTTGGCTGTGTGGCAGCATGTGGTGGGCTCGTGATGCCAAGAGCGTCCATGGGGCATAGCAATCCCACTGAAGACAGGTTGGGAGAGCCTAGGTGTCTTTAGTAGCCTGAGCTGTGTGGCCATGGTTGTGCCATGTCTGGATGAGAAGGTTGTTCTCTACTTTTGTCTCTACACAGAGCTGCTCATGGGACAGCCCCAGTCCTCGGCACAGCTACTGGCTGAGCTACTGGCTTTGCAGGCAGAGATTCATATCCTTAAACATAGGGAGAGGGTCAAATAAATCCTGGAGCAGAAGTCCATTTTCTGTGTCAAGCTGGGCTCAACCTGAGACACTTGAGAGACTTTACTGAGATAATGGCCCAGTTTTTGCACGCAAGGTCAGGGTTTCTGGTCTCATGATATACATTAATATGAGAATCAGTCCCTGGGCAGTCTTGTGGGCCTGGAGTGCTCCAGGCAACCCTTAGATACCTCTGAGTCTGCTGCTTGCTTGCATTCCTTTAATTGTGCAGGTCATGCCAGGGCCTTGGGACAGCCTCCCATTAATGAAACAGAGAGGAATTGCAGGAAAGGGGATAGGAGCAAGGATGCTGCCACCCCCAGAGCCTGCCTTGCACTGTCTGCAGGTGGTACAAGAGTACATTCAATTCCCAGACAAGCTCTGAGGCATCCCCTTCTCTAGGCACCAGTTGGGACTGTGGCTTTCACACCTTCTCCTTCCCAGGGGGAAACGTCGGTGGAGACCAACACCACTGAGCCTGAGTGGAACGAGCAGATCAGTTTCATTGAGATGTTCCCACCTCTGTCCAGGAAGATAAAAGTCCAGGTGCTGGATGATGCCAATGTTGGTGATGTGGCCATTGCTACACACTACATTGACCTGCAGGAGATCTCGGACCCTGACAGGAATGGTGAGACTTGGCATGGCTGCCTTGGGGCCAGATGTTCTGGGCAGCCCCGTGCCATGCACTTTCCACTTGGCATGCTGGTCTCCTGGGGGTGGGAGCAGGAGTGGCTGAAGCACACTGACATTCTGGTGTCCTGGGCAGTCCTCTTGGGGGAGGTGTCTCTGCAGCAGCACCCTGGAGCATAATGAAACCCTGTTCCTGTCTCTGCAGGCTTTAACCCTACATTTGGCCCAGCCTGGGTGAACCTATATGGCTCCCCCCAGAACTCAGCTCTTCGGGACATCCACAAAGACCTCAATGAAGGCATGGGTGAGGGTATCTTCTTCCGTGGGCGCATCCTCATGGCCATCGCAGTGGAGATCTTCAGCAGCCCCAGTGCCGCAGAGAGGAAGCTTGGGGATGGGATGAGGGGTGCCTTGAGAAAACTGAAGCTGAAGAAGAAAAGTAAAAAATCCAAGGAGAAAACTAAAGAACTGAGCCAGCTGCAGGAAGAGGGAGAGGCTGGGAGCTCTCAGGAGGCCGAGCAGCCCAGGGAAGTCACTGTGGAGGTGGAAGAGCTTCATCCACTCCCTGAAGTGAGTTCTCCTGTGCTGACATGGCTGATCCATGCCAGTCTTTGGTATGCACAATTGTGAAGGGAAAGAGGCAAGGTGGGAGGTAGCTGTGTTGGTGTGATAGCCATCCTTTTAGCCGACAACCTGCTCAGTGCCTTCATACAAGCATCAGCCAATTCATGGCTCTGCATCAACAGCTCAGGATTTTCAAGAAATCTTATCTTGCTTCTGGCAGCCCAGTGGTGATCTCAGCAGCATCCTGCTGAGGTCCTGTGGAAGGGCTGGCAGGCATCAGTTATGCCCTGGTTCTCAGGCAGTGTTTTGGGACATGAGGCTCTCAGTCTGATTTCTATCTCCTTGCTCAGAATGTGTTGGGGAGAAAGGATGAATTCCTTCTCTTTGCTGCCTTCCTTGAAGCCACTATGATGGACTCCTCTCTCAGCTCCAAACCTGTCAGCTTTGAAGTCTCTATAGGTGGGTATTCCCCAGGACCCCATGTCCAGAAACCATGGGAACAGTGTGAATCTCCCTCTGACAGCCAAGTCAGTTCTTTACACTGCCCTGTCAAGTCAGGGCAGTGACTTGGGACCTTGGGAAGGATGAGGAATGAGTCCAGGGAGTGTTCACAGTACTTTACTTACCTGAAAATCCTGTATCTCTTCTATGGGATGGGACATTTGCACCATTTGTGTGAATTACCTGTTTTGGGAAAGTTTGGGGAAACTCTTCTAGTAAGTGGGGGTACAAAGAAGTAGAAGGTTTGGAAGCAAGAAAGGGAAACGAAGGAGAGCTGGAATACTGGGGTTGGCCATGTGGCACTGAGAGGATGTGACAACAGGTGATGGGGAAGCAATGGCCTGGGAGTGGGTCAAAGCCCCCACCTGCTAAGGTGGATGGGTGGAGATGCTTGATGTTGAGATACTACTTGAGGAGCTGTTACTGGCCCCAGTGTAGGGATGTAGATGGTAGTCAGCAGCCACTTGGTGAAGCCAGCAGAACTGGAGAAGGCATACACAAGGACCTCCTTGCAATTGCCCAGCTCCCTCTCAGACATCCTGTGATAACATATTGTCCATGTGATATGCCAGTGGTTGGACACAACTGCTAGTTCCCAAAGCAGTAAATCTCTGTGTTTCTCTTGGCAGGAAAACTGCCAAGAGTCTGGTTTTGCAAGCTAGAAAACTTCTTTTCTAAAAAAACCTGAGTGATCCCACTTACCTGTTTATAATTTAATGCTCATCTTCAAGGAAACTATGGCAAATCTGAAGAGGTTGTGACCAAAGGATGGCAAAAAGTGGAAAAGGGAGAAGTGAAAGAAGAAAGGCAGCCTCTACTCCGTGCTGGTTCAGGTGGTGAGCTGGATGCTGAAATCCTGACTCCAGCTTTAGCAGCACTGAACAAATCAGTTACAAAGAGCCAGAGACCAGAGCCCATGGAGTATGACAAGTAAGTCTTCTATATCTTTCTATCCCACCTTCCCTGGAGCTGTCACAGCTTCCCAGGTTGGTTGTTCCAGATGTTATTAGAGGTCTGCTCAGCAATGCATCATAGGTTTCTCTTCCTTGTAGCCCTGCTGCTTGCCATAGCCCAGCTGGCTGGTATTTCCCAGACACCGTAATTCTATGAGCTCTGTGGTGTCTGTTTGATGTGTACAGATGGCCAAGGACATGGTCCCAAGGAAACTGAGACCTGTCAATAACAGCCATCCCTTCTCTGCTTCACAAGCAGCATTCTAAGGGCTTGTTTTCAGGGAGGAAGAAGGAGAGGGGTACTCTTGACATATGCTGTCCTATGTTGAGCAGGCAAGACACATACACAAGCTCTTCTGGTGATATGTTTGCTCTGGAAATGCTGCCTAGTTTGTCCCACAGGCCTGGCAATGTCTTGGTCTTCGTGTTGTGCAGCCTGTACCTGCTACTACTTAGTCCCATAGCAGTGAGAAATCTTGGCGGCATCCCATGCTCCTGTCACCTTCATTCATCTGAGCATGTGCTGCTGTCTCCACTAGAAACTGTGTGTGCTAGTTTGGGATGGAAAAGGGCAGATCCAGCAGCTTGCACCCATGTCCATGGTGCAGAGCCTAAAACAGCCAATTAATTCCCTGTGAGGGAGACAGAGTTCAGCCTCTGCTCCCTTGCTGGGTGTGCAAGCACATGTGTTATAATATGGCATATGCTTTCTGTAGCAGTAGCAGTAGCCATAACCTCCCCTGTCTGCTGTCCTTAGGTCATACAGCTGCCTGCCCATGACACATGAAAAACCCTGCGTGTATGTATGGAGCTACTGGGAGGATCATGCCTGGAGACTCTGCATTTCCAACCGGATTGTCAAACTGGCAGAGCGCCTGGTAGCATGTTCAGGGTGTTTGTCTGTGGCATGCTCCTTCCTGGTGTGCTTTTGTTGTTGCATGTGCAGTTGCTGTGTGAGATGTTTGCTGTCCTCAGAACCCATGCAAGTCCATGTCTCTCACAGGGCTTAGTCACACCTGCCCTTTAGACAGGTCGGGTAGGCCACATGGACTCATGCTGTGCAACTGCCTGGTGGTGATTCCTGGATGAGTGAATGATGTGATACGATGTCTGTGACAACAAATTCCTCTGCTGCCAGTCCTGAGCTGTGTGAGCCCTGGGCAGATGATTCGGCAAGCAGACTCCCAGCCTCAGGTTGTCATGAAGGGGATGTAGTCTCTCCCCAGGACCTTGCCTTTCCCTTTTGGGCTTGAAGATGTGAAAGCAGAGCTTGCCACAGTGTATGTTAGTGGCTGCTCGAGGACTGAGACACAAGGTGTTGTTGTTACAAATGTTAAGGTTATCCTCAGGCTCTGGAGTGTCCCTGGCAGCATAGTGTTGATCTGCAGCACTCATGAATCCCAGCTCTGCAGAAAGGCATAAGACATTTGTGGCAAATGCATCCTTGCAAGATTTTACTCTGACCCCTCCGCCAGGTGCAAGCTTTGTGAATTTTGTGATTTCACTGCAGGAGAAGGGGTTGGATGACGTGGAGAAGCTCTTGAGAAGACCAAAGGCTAAAGCAGAAGAGCGGCTCAGAGAGGTGCTGGAGGAATTTGTAGCTGGATGCAGGTTAGTATGTCCCTGATTTCCTGAAATTTCTTGTTTTCAGGTTAGAAGGTCATATCATGTTCTGCCTGGGATGTATGTGGCCTTCTCCCTTGTCCTTTTGAGGTGGATGTGCAGACGGAAATGAGGATGACTTGGGAAAAGGACCCTCGCTGTAGCTCTTCAAGCTTGGGGGGGAGACACCAGTCCTGTTCTAAGAATCAGAGGGGTCATACATGGCAGCCTCAGTGTTCCTGAGCTCCCATGTGTTTCCTAAATGTGAAGGACATTTTCTTCACTCTTTTCAATCATGTAGTCAAAAGACCGATGTTTCAATCCCCATGACTACCCTGTGGGGGCAGATATGCACTTCAGTCCGCAGTGCAACAGTAGAAAGGGAGCCTCAGGTGCCGAGAATCCCCAGTGTACCTTCTGAACCAGCAAGCTTGCAGAAGAGAGGGCATTGCAGAAAGAGACCCTCCTGACACATTGTTCCAGGGATTTGGAGCTTGTGTCCCTGCTGTGAGCTGTGCTCAACATGCTGGGTGCAGAGGATACAGGGTCTGTGCTGCTTTTCTCCTTGCAGGCAATATTCACTCTGCACAGAAAAAAAAACAATGCCTCATTCAAATAACCTGGACAGATGTCGGACGAAATACCTGATGCGCAACATTGTAAGTTGTGGGGCTTGGTGGTGGTTGGTGGGAGCCTGAGCTCTGGGGAAACTTCTGGAGGATCAGCAGGAACTGATGCTAAGAATGAAACCTGGAGCTAAGACTCACTGTATCAGTCATAGGCTTTTACTACAGTATCTCCCAAATTCTGCTCAGAGCAATACGATTTCCATCACAGGGAACAGTGACAGGGTCTGGCCATGGCTGCCCCCAGTTTTGTGCAGATGCTGTGCCCTGATGCCTTTCTTCATCTCCACTGGGGCATATGTGATTGAGCACATGCATATTGCTGCGCAGTAAGTTGCTGGAAGCCTTTTGGTGCACCATATTCCCACAGGCAGTTTTGTGGTGGCTCACTGAGATCCGCTTCTTCTGAAAACTCAGCCCCTTGGCTGGAGATATATCCAGCAGGTCCACAACAGCCATTCATCTGTCTGTCCTTAGAAAGGGCAACACTTGAGCACTTACCACCCTGCACACAAGACTAGCTAGCTGAGTGAGAGCACAATTACCTACCCTCCATCACAGCACAGCAGAGCACAGCTCACAGCACAGTCATAGCACCCATCAGACTACAAAGCTTTGAAAAGCTGACCAAAATGCAATGACAGTAGCAGGAAATAAAATCTAGGCATATCCTTTCCTCTGCTTCCTTGTGTGTCATCACCTGAGCTATGGTGAAGGTACTGTGTTAATCTGAGACACTCTGGAAGAGAGAACCTACCCAAGAGATGAGTTTTCTGGCCTTGCCAGTCCATAGTGGGTGTACACCATGAATTTCTTCTGAATTTCATTATTAGTTTTGATTCATCCCAAAGTCTCTCCTCAGATGTGTACACTGTCTCTGATATGTACTAATGGTGAAATCCAAGCCCTGTGTTGCAGTTTCCTACATCTTCATATTCCCACACTACTGTGACTCCAAGTTGGTCCTTGACCAAAGTCTCCTGTAGGCACTATCTGGAGCCTTAGGCCACCATCTTCTGAAATGTTTATTCCTTAGACATCTTTCTGCCCCAAATGATTTTAAAGCTCGTGGACTTCTGTTACCAGATGATATTGGCCGGGCTGATGAGTTACTGGAGTTTCCAGTTCTTGGCACCCTTTGCTAAATGGCTTGTGATAGGTTCATGGCGGTTTGCTTTCAGCAACTGGGCAGTGAGCCATGGTGGAAGTCAAGGTGCAATGGGGCAGGATGGATGTGGTCAGCACACAGGAGGCTCCCTGCACACCCCCCATGCGGGGTGGCAGTGGGACATGGCTGGTTGTGTGACAGCTGTGCTTTCTGTTCAGATCCTGTATGCAAAGCAGGGGCTCCGTGTGAGGCGGCACCTGACTCGAGACAATGTCAAGGAGAAAGCTAAGGAGACAAGGAGGATCCTGACAAAGATACGCCTTGTGGCTAAAGAGGTACAATGGCTTCTAGGGAACCCCTGTTCTGAGCTGGAGAGGGTAGGCAAGAAGAGGATACTGAGCTGGCTGCTGGGGCTCTTACCAGTCTGGGCTGGAGCTTTTCCTCTGCTGTCTTTCCTCACTATGTAAAAGTCCAAGTTCCAGCTACTGGAAGTTACCATGTTCCTGGTGGTAGCTCTAATGAGGGATGAGGCCAGGCAGCTTTGCAGGGCTGTTGGTGGCGGAGCAGAGGTCCAAGCAGCTCCGCAGTGGGTTGAAGGCAGAGCTGGGCCATCTCCAGGCCTCCTGGGCCTTTCTGCCCCACCAAGGGCTTGTCTGCAGCAGACAGTTTTGCCAGTGAAAACAGCCTTGCCTGTGCTGCCTACACTTTCACGAGGGACTGACCCTAGATACTTCCTGCAGATTCAAACTTGCATTGGAATAAGGTTCTCATCCATAGCAGAGACTCTCCACATTCAGAGTTTCATTGTTTGTATTTTAAGTAACTGAAAAAAATTGGTGTGTTTCTTTAGTGTCAACCAGAATGCCATGTTTGCTGATATAAGGTGGACAGATGCTGTTGAAGTTTGGAGAAGTCTTTCACTAAGTGAAGTTAAATAATTTTCACATCTTTAGCTATGTGAGGGCAGAGTGATGTACAATTTTACTGATGGTGTTTGTCTTCCCAAGTCACTGTTTCTGTGATAGAGCCCTGCTGTTCTGGGGATGATTGAAAACCTGCCTGTCCACAGAAAGAAGGGAATGAATTCTTTGGTTTACGTGGCTTGTGTGTGCAGCTTTTTCTTTCCCTATTAAACTGTTTTTATCTCAATCCATGACTTCTTTCACTTTTACTTTTTGAATCCTCTTTCCCATCACACTGAGAGACAGTGAGTGAGGGGCTGCATGGGCCTGAGTTGCCAGCTGGGGTTAAACCACAACACCTCCAGAGCCATATTGCAGGGCTGACTGAAGCATGTAGCCAATGTTAGATCCTTTATTTCTGGATCTCTAAACCGCCATTGCTCAGCAGTCCCTCCTGTGGGGAGATGAAGCTTTCACCATGTCAGTGGAAGGAGGATGACACATGCTGTTCCTCTGCTGTTATGTTCCTCTCTTCCCTCCCTCCAGCCCCAGTCCACTCTCCCTGATGTACTCATCTGGATGCTCAGCAACAGCAGGCGTGTGGCATATGCCAGAATTCCTGCACAAAACATCCTCTACTCAGTAGTTGAAGAGGAGAAAGGCAAAGACTGTGCAAAGATCCAGACTGTCTTTATGAAGGTAAGGTTTATACCAAAACATTTTGTGCTCTTGCTTGCTTTATGCTGTTTCCCGCTCCTTGTTTTCAGCCCTCCTTCTTGAAATTCTGGAGTTCACAATGAAACACAGCTCTCGCTCTGCCACTACCTTTTGCCTCTGCTGATGTGGTGCTCTCTCTCCTGTGCTCTTTGGTCAGTCCCAGGCTGATGGTGATCATCTTGATCTGAGATGTGAAACCTGCTAAACCTTCTGTGCTTTCAGGTCCCTGGCTTACACACTGGTGAGATCTTTGCCAAACTAGAAATCTACATGTGGCTTGGGGTAACCAAATATGCAAAAAACTGTTTGGCAGAGCTGCCTGAGGAGTTCCTTTCTGAGACTGAGCAGGAGATAGCCCAGCTCTCAGCATACAGCCCTCCCAGTCGGCTCAGAAGGGATGGTGAGTGCAGATGCCAGTTCTTCACATAAGCAGGAGAGCAGGGAGTTGAGAGGTCCCGTCCATGGATTAGTGTTTGTCTGTCATTGTCTCCCCACAGCCCTTAATTTCCAGGCCACACTGTGATCTGACAATTATAATGTCTCAGAATTAGGACCTGAACTAGTGTCATCTCCAAGGCATGACTGGGACAGGTACATCTGGTTTGATCTCATGAGGATGCATTTGCACATTCACAGCTGAAGCAGCAGACAGGATGGGTGGGTGCTTTGTAGGCATTGAACATGCTGCCAAATTGGCAATGGGCATGAGTCCTGCCCCTCTGATGAGGCTTGGTGGTGCTCCCCCGCAGTAGATGGTCATAGCAAAACACTGCATATTTCACATGTCACGTGTCATGTACTTCCCAGAGGTGTCTGAGGAGCCCACTGAGCTGGTCTGGCTTGGCTAAACCTTTTGAGATGTACTGGCCTGAGAACCACAGTCCCTAGAAGTGGTAGCTATTCTTCACAGGATGTGTCCATGCCAGCCACTGTCTGGCCTCCTTCAGGCATTTTTGTGACCTCATACAGGACTTTGTTGGATACCTGCTCTCTCCTTTTCTTACTAGACTTCAGCTATTTCCAGCTCCGAGCCCATCTGTATCAGGCTCGAGGCATCCTCCCTGCAGATGACAATGGCCTTTCAGATCCTTTTGCAAGAGTGGTGTTTTCAACTCATTGCCAGACCACCAGGGTGAGACCACTTAAACCCTTGCCTCTGTCATCTTGGGAACTTGGGGAGAGAAAAATGACCATGCCCTCAGTGACATGTTTAAGACCAGTGCTATGGCAGTCCTCCTGGGACTTCTGTACCTCCAAGCACTCAGGTATCTATGCCCTGAACAGTGTGGCTATGTTCAGGGAATATTTGACAGTCACTGAGCATGGTCTCAGAGGTTGATTGGCGTGTGCTAGTTGACCTTGAGTGCTGATCCCACTTTTATCAGATCCCTTCCTGCTGGCCACCAGCTGCATGTGGCTGTGTGAGAGAGGGCATCAGCCCAGGGTTCCTCACTTTCCTGCATGTGGTTTACTTCCACTGTCTATGAAACACTTGGGGCTTCTATCTCCACCTGCAGATGCTGGAGGAGACACTGAGCCCTATGTGGAATGAGCTACTTTTGTTTGACCAGCTCATTATTGATGGGAAGAAAGAAGAGTTGAAAACAGAGACCCCCATCATTATAATCAACCTTTTCAGCCATAGTAAATTTGTAAGTATGGTCATGCTGCCCTCCTCCTGTTGTTTCCAGAAAAGGGAAGGCAGAGAAGCTCTGAGTACTGCCACTTCTCTGTTTGGTTTCCATGACACCAGTCCCGGTCCACTGGTGTCAGTGAGTCATGGGACTGTGGCTGAGATTGAGACTTTCTGACTCAGAGATACTCTGAACTCATTGGGGCTGATGAGTGCTCATTGGATCCCGGATCTCTTTGAAGAAACATTATGCCTGCTTCCTTGGCAGGCTCACATTGCAGAGGGTTCATAACCTGGGGGAACTGATACTGCTTTTAGGGCTGTTCCTTCCCCTATGTCCCCAGGTGTCATCAATCATCCTTCCTCAGTCCTCCCTCTTCTCTCTTTGTTAGTGGTTTAAAGTCACACTGTCCCCTAGAGCCTCTTTGTTATCCTAAGGCTAATTGACATAAGTTGCACCATGTTCTTCTGTGTAACTCAGCAGTTTTCCTGGGGTTCCAGTACAAGACAAACCCTGTCATACTGGGGTGAGTTGAGAGGAGACCACCAAGATGGAGCACAGGACAGAGGAGGAGAGCTGAATATATTTACCCTACAGAGGTCGAGAGAAAGCTAGTGTCTTTTTGCTGTCTGCAGCTACCTGGTGAGAAAGGATAGAAAGCTCAGTTCAGATTTCTCATGGAAGGTACCAAGGGGCCCAATGGCAAGCAGTGGGCACAAACTGGCAAAGAAGAAAATCCATCTTGATATAAGAAAGCAATTTTTACACAGAGGTAGATCACATGCTGGGCCTCTAGCTCAGAGAGCTTGTAGTGTATCCAACCTTGGAGATACTCAAACCCTGTCTGGAAGAGACTCTGAAAAACTTTATATAGCTTTGATGTCCTCTGGTGCATGGTGCCAGGTCGTTTGCCAAGTTCTGTATGGAGATGAACTGGGAGTTAAGTGGAGCTGCTGCAGACATGCCTTTATCCTAGCTCTGGATGGAGCAAAGAAAATCAAAGCAGAGGATGACATGGGTGGAAGAATAGTCTTGTACTGTCCCAGATTGGTTGGAATTAGTGGTGGTCTTTGAGGTGATGAGATACCACAGGGATGATTTGACTCATTCCCCTCTTTCCCACAGGGCTCCCCTGAGTTCCTTGGGCAGGCCTTTGCTGTTCCACAGGTGAAGCTGGTTGATGAGCCATACACCAAACCTGCCCTGCAGTTCTTTGATTTCTACAGGGGCACCAAAGCAGCGGGAGAGCTCATTGCAACTTTTGAGCTGATTGAGCTTGATTACAGTGGCTATTTGGAGGTAACAGGCTTGTAGGAAGCTGCACATGGTTGCCAGCTCTCTGAGGAGAGCTACATGGGTGAGGAGCTGGTTGCATGGGGCCCACCAGAGGATTCCAAGTTGGAGGCCTTATCTGGCTTTCCAATGAGAGGAGGCTGCAGGGACAGCCTGTGAATGCAAAACTAGAAGGAGGGAGAGAGTGGGCTTGGCATAGCATGGAATAGAAGTGACTTTCATCACCTGCTGTGTCCTGGTTCCACCTGTTCAGCCATCAGTGCCTGTGGATGTGGAGCCCCAGGAGCCTGACTACCTGGAAGACCCCCATGCTGGACGGTTCGTCATCCCTGAGGGCATCCGCCCAGTACTGAAGGAGTTTCGCATAGAGGTGCGCCGCCTTCTGCTGCACTGGCTTTCCCCTCAAGCTGCCCCTTGGGGGCAGGGCTTGTGAAGGAGTCCACTTTGGAGCTCAAGTGTGCCTGTGAGGCCTGAGCAGATGCCAGAAATGGAGGTGCTTGACATGACAGGGAAACCATCTGAGTAGTTCAACAGGAAGAGTGGTTGGGCAGCTGAGCTGGGCGGGCAGGCCTGTGCCTCCTCTGGGGACTATGTTCTGTGGGTGGGGGGTGGCAGCAATGGGCAGTGCCATGCCTTGTATGTCTCAGACAGCAGCTTCATGTTGTGCTTCAGATCCTGTTCTGGGGCCTGAGGGACCTGAAGAGAGTAAACTTGTTTGAGGTGGATGAGCCTCAGGTGATCATTGAATGTGCTGGCAAGAAGGTGGAGTCAGAGGTGATTGTGTCCTACAAAGAGAACCCCAACTTCACTGAGCTGGTCAAATACATGGATGTGGTGAGTGGGAATGTGGATTCTGACATGCCAGAGTACACTGTGGCTATTCTGCACCCATGCACTGCCTTACTGCATGGGGCAACATAGGAGGGGAACTGCCTCCAGGATTTTGCTCTCCCATGACTACATGGTTTAGCTGCAGAACAAAATCTTGTGAAATTGCCCACCAAGAGCCATCTTACCCATGGCCCTGTCACTGCAAGGCTTTGACTTTTGCAAAGGTGCAGGCAGGCTTCTCCTTATATGATGCGGCTGCCATAGTTTGATAGCTCAACACAGGTTGATCAGCCTTACTCCTGTGAACCCCATGCATAATTATTTTGCAGGAGCTTCCAGAGCAGGTATACCTGCACCCTCCTCTCAGCATCTTTGTGGTGGAAAAGCGTGCATTTGGGCGCACTGTGCTGGTGGGTAGTCATGCTGTGTCCGATGTGATGAAATTCTCTCCCAGAGAGCTGGAGGAGGAACCAGAGGATGTGCCCAAAGGTGAGCTGCTTGGAGAGGTTCTCACGGAGACAGCAGGCAGGTTTTGTCAGGAAAAGATCCCTGGCTCTTCCCTTCCCTCTTAGCCAGGCAGCAAAATACTCTCCCTGGAATCACAAGGTCATAGAATCACAGAATGGTTTGGGTTGGAAGGGAGCTTAAAGATCATCTTGTTCCACCTTCTGCCATGAGTAGGGACTCCTTCCACTAGACCAGATTGCTCCAAGCTCTGTCCATCCTGGTCTTGAACATTTCCAGGGATGGGGCAGCCACAGGTTCTCTGAGCAACCTGTGCCAGGGCGTCACCACCCTCACTGGGAAGAATTTGCTCAATGAGACCTCCATCTTTAGGGAACTGGTCCACTAGGACCAAGGACTGAAAAGTTTTAAGTTCTCTGACATTGTCAGGTCAAGGTCTTTTCATTGGGTAATAGTTCAGCTGAATAGCCCTGTGATAGCAACAGCCAGCACTCCTGATCTGGAAGCATGAAGAAAAAGCCAAAGATTGATTCCATCTGTAGTTATTTCTGAGTAGGGAAGCTATATCTCATAATTCTGAATTCCTTGGAGTCAGCAACAAGCATATTGATGATGGTGGCCAATCTCAGTACTGTAGTTGGATTTCCACCAGTTTTTTAGCAGGGTCAGGGTTATGAAAAGCTTTAAAATCAATCAGACTACAGTGTTTTAACAGGGAGGATTTTCCTGTGGCCAAAAGTAAGAAGTAGTAGGCAGAAATTAATGCATGGAAACATGAAGCTCTTTATTTTCGTCTCAGCTTGCAGTGCCTCATCTTACCATCTTCCATCTCAGACTGTGGTAAACACTGGACTGGCAGCTAGTGACCCAGGTTCCAGCACTCACCCACTTAGTTTTGTGAAGGTGAGTGATGTGTTGGGCCCAACAAATTTTGAAGTTTATAAAGCCAAACTGTAGATTACAAACAACAAAAAAAGTTCAGAAGTTCAGTGTTAGGTTTCATCCACCAGATTTTTCTCTGGACTGAAACACTCCTCTCTCCTGCCTGCTCATTGGCAGTGCCGTGTGCTGAGGCTCCAGCACAGGGACACTAAGGAGACCTGCCCTGTGCCTTGAGAATGGCTTCTTTTGTAGCAAAGAACAAACTTGGGGCCACAGGCAGCTTTGCACCTCCTGTGCTCTGCCTGAATGCTGAACCTTTGCCAGAGACTCCCAGAGCACTGGAGGAGGGTGCATGAGTGTCCTCGGTGGTCATTTCTTCCCTCTGAACCCTTTTCTCTGTTCTCTTAAGGCTCCTTTGAAGAAGATTCCTATCAATAAGCTTGTAAAGAAGGAAGATGAATATGAAGAGGAAAAACCAGAACTAGAAGAACTGGATTGGTGGTCCAAGTACTATGCATCCCTGAAAGAGCTGTATAACCAGGTAGTGCTTTGTGACAGCTCCCAACAGAAGGGAAAATAGGCTGCACTGGTCTGAGGGAGATGTTTTCAACCATTCTGAGTGTCACAGGAGTTCTCCTGGCATGGATCTGCAGGAAAATGTGGACTTTAGTGTATCAAGCATACTTAAGGTAGCCGGGTATCAAGCATCTACCAGGTGGGCTGATTTCAGCAGGAGGTGGGTGTTGAAACATCTCTGAGGCTCGGTGCTCAAGTGACGTGAGAATGAGGCAGCTTCTGTTGAGGGACTCCTGAAAATGTGATGTTATTGATTTTAACAGGGACTTTCATGCTGCTTACTCTGTCTTAGTTATGTCCTAGTATGTGTCGTGAGAGCAGGTCTGCTCCAAATTTCCTTCCTTGCACTGTCAACTTAAATTCCAATCAAAAGAAGCTAGCAGGAGGATCTGGGGAGAAGAAAAAGTCATTAAGACACTCGTTTGATACCAACCACCAATGATATTATTGCTGAATGATTTTATCCTATGTGTTACTTACTCAGCTGGCAGGAAAATATCAGTGTTCTGTGCTTGGCAGGAGAAGCCTTTTCTGTCAGGGATCTGAGGTGACTGTTTATGTGTGTTTCAGGCATGCAGTGATGAGGAAGATGCTGAGAATGATGACTTGAATGATGCAGGTGAGCTCTCTAGCAATAGCCCAGTCTTTAGCAGGGAGAACCAAGATTTTATACCATCCCAGAGGATACTGGGCTTGTGGGAATGGTGTCTGTGCAGACAACAACCTTGGAACATTCATCAACAACAACATAAAAGTGAGCAGAGAGGCTGAAGACATTGACAAGGGCTAACAGGCTATTTCAAGTAAAAACCACCAAACTTTTCTGAAAAAAAAAATAAAAACTGGAAAATAGTCAGAAGTCCTGGAAAATAGTGGAGTCTTGTAAAATAGTGTCAAAGCAAGTACTTTTCTGTGTGAACAAAATGCAGAGAAGTCATCTGCAGGGATCATGGGATTGTCTGGGTGAGACTGGGAAGCAGTGGTGGGATGGAGAGAGGATGATGGACAGAAAAAACTGTCCAGGAGCTGGGCGTCACTCTGTGCTTATGGGATACTCACCTGGGGTACAAGTGAATCAGTAACGGAAGGTAACAGAGGTTACAGACAGTAATAACAATCTTTTTATGATCTGAGAACAGTGTTGGAGCTGTAGATTCAGGTTTGCAGAGGTGTAAGCAGTGACACATATAGCTCTGACCTGGGAAAGTGCAAAGTATAAAAGTGATGTAAATACAATTTAAGGAGAGGCCTTGAGGGTACTTGCCTGCCATTAGTGCTCGAGGAATCTGGAGCCTTGGGAAATGGGACAAGACATACCCACTCTGTCCTTGGTTTTGTGGTGCCCCTGAGAAAGGTCGAGACGCATTCTCTCCAGGCACAGCTGGCTGTGCTGAAAGTGGCGGTAATGCTTCAGTTAGCCACCCAAACCAGCAGGCCAGCAAATAAGCACTCATCCAAAGAAGAGGGTGGGCTCTTTTCTGTGCCTTCCCTGACAGCACCTATGAGCTGGCACAACCACCTTCCTTTATTCGGTTTCTGCCCAATTCCTGTCTGAATAGCAGCCATGCAGGCAAACAGGTAGGTAGGTCTGTGTCAGTTTTTGTCCCCCCACCCATCCAGCCATGCCATGCTGGGAAACCTGAGATGCCGGAATGACATCTGTTACAAACAGCAATACCTCCAGTTGCTGTGACACAGGCCAAAGCCCTGGGTAAAAGCAGAAGCTGTGGCTGGGGTAATTTCATGTAGAGACACTTGACATGATGGGCGAAATCAAAGTGTTTCCTAATCTCTTACTGTCCTTTCTAGATGGAGGGAATTTAAATGCATCTTCCATTGACATGGAAGCAGAGGATGAGACAGTGATTGAAGCTGAACCTGCTCAACCCAAGAGGAAGCTCATTGCTACCCTTCAGGTGATAATTGGGGTCACCTAGTCTCTTCAGCCCTGTCCCTTTGTCCATGTCTTCACCTTCATGCAGTGGAAGTTATGCTGGGAGGAGAACCTGCAGTGTATGCTGAGGCCCTATCATTACTGGACTTTAATGCAGCTAGTAAGACCTTGGAGCCAAGCTGAGATGTGCATCCACATCCAAGGCTGGCCCCAGGGACATGCACCAAAACCATTAACACCCTGCAGTGAGTAATACAGGAGTAAGGTAGGACTAGGTGAAATGGTTGAAACTGAGAAAGGATGGTCTTTCTGACTCTCCTTTAAGATGGCAGGAAAAGGCCCAAAATTACTTTCTGCTAATTTCAGATCTACAACTCTGAACTGGAAAATGAGTTTGGTAATTTTGAAGACTGGTTGTGTATTTTTCCCCTTCATCGTGGCAAAGCAAATGAAGATGAAGATGGAAATGAGGATGAACATTATGTGGGGAAGTACAAGGTACTATTTCATTTGGATGACATTTGTGCTGCTTGTGGAAGAAGATTCTTATGACATGTATTTTAGAGCAAGCCAACACCAGCAAAACCTTGCAGAGTGCGTGGGTGCGCAGGTTGGGCTGCAGCTTGGCCAGGGTACTGTTAGTGCCTGTTGAAGCAGTTGTACCATGGTCCTACTGTTGTTAGCTTATAAATCCATCCAATTCAGATTTTTTAGTTGCTATAAGGAGAAGGCATGAAGCATAAAGGACTCATTCTGGTTTCAGACTCTGGGTGTATTCAGTATACATATAAGTAAACTTCACTGGTTTTAAGATTAACAAAACTTATTTAAAAGAGGCATCACCTCCCATCCAGGAGCTCTTGAAGACTCTGAAATATCAACTACAGAAGCTGTAGTTGTCCCTAGAAAACCTCTGATGTCCTCTGTCTTTGGCAGTCCAAAGTGCCTAGAGGTGCTCAGATCTGACACTGGCAGTGGTATGACAGCCTGCAGCCTAAATTGCAAACAGTGATTTCCTGGGCCATGTGGACATGATTGGACCTTTGGGAAGGACTGTTCCCATGGGCACAGGGTGTCTGTGATCTGCATGGGGAAATGGCTCTGATTTTCTAGTTGGCAGGTGAAGGTGGTGGCTCCAATCCTTTCTGAGATATTCCCATGCGCATCCAGCTGTTCCTTGAAAAGTGTTTTCTGCAGGGCTCCTTCTATGTCTACCCCACTGAGGAAGCTGTTACAGAACCCAAGGTCTCCCGGGGTATTCCAAGGAACAGACCTATCAAGGTTCTTGTAAGAGTTTACATTGTTAAGGTAAGTCTCTGGTGCAGGTGGTAGTAACACTTGGCAGTCTCTCCCCTCCCTGTGGACCTTCTGCCATTCTCTGCTCAGTAAATATGAGCAGTGGCTCTTGTGAAAAATGTGATGCTGGCTTGAAGCCTCTGCCGGTGGAAGACACCTACATCATGTCCATGGACAGTCTTCCATGCTTTGTAGCTTGAAGATGGGCAGATGGGCATTTCTTGGCTCCTCACATCTGCCTTGAGATCATGAGCAAGTAGGTGAGTCCACAACTAAAGACATAAATGGCTTGTAGAGTGAGGATTTGTGTGGGAACAAGTGGCTGTTTCACTGCTGGGGTAGTTGCTGGAGGGACCTGACTAAGCAGGCTTGGGCGGTGTCAGGCCTGTGCAGTATTCCTTTGTGCAGGTTGCTTTCCACAGCTGTGTACAGCAGTATCTCTTGTATATTCCAGGCTACAAATCTGTCTCCAGCAGACCCCAATGGCAAAGCAGACCCCTATGTGGTGGTGACTGTGGGGCAGCAGCAGAAGGACACAAAGGAGCGCTACATCCCAAAGCAACTCAATCCTGTGTTTGGAGAGTATGCAGGAAGGTTTCACCTAGCAGGTTTAATAAGAACAGTGCAAATCTGGGGCTTGGAATGTGGCTCACATTGTAAGGTCTTCTGTTCCTCTCTGATGGAGAATCTTGTGCCTTAACACAAAGCCCCTGGGCATGTCTCTTGCCTCCAGCTAACTCAGGAGCCATCCTGCTTTGGGTGAGGAGGCGAGCGCACCCAAGGACTCGATTTAAAATTGGAAGCCGAGCATTGGAGTGCTTTTTCCCTAACTCTAGGCCCTCTGTCTGAGCCATACATTCCTGGAAAAGTAATTCCTTTGAACATGCACACTGAAAATAGCACGTACTGAATTAAAAGAGAACCAAAGTTTATCATAGGCCTTTAAGTTGTCAAATACAGTTCTTAAATGTGTAGGATTATCAAAGCAGAGTGTGTGTTTCATTTCCATCCTCTTTGCTAATAGCACTTTCCCTGTTGGTTTCTGTCCAGAGTTGTGGAGCTGACAGTCTCCTTTCCCATGGAATCAGAACTCACTGTGGCAGTGTTTGACCATGATTTGGTTGGATCTGATGATCTGATTGGGGAGACCAAGATTGACTTGGAGAATCGATTCTACAGCAAGCACAGGGCCAACTGTGGAGTGGCTGTGCAGTATGACTTGTAGGTACCAATGTGACACGTTAGGGCCATAGAGACTCCTCTCACCTACCACGTGGGTAACAGTGCTCCTGTTCTGCAAGACAGAATATGCATTTGCAGTTGCTCCACAGATTCACTACAAGTTACACAGATAACTCTATCTCTTTAGACACCTACCAGCTTCCTGTGATAGCTCTAATTTCTACTGCAAACTAATGTACCTTGCATAATATAACAAAACAAATACTTTGTTGTTTACACATTGGTGTTCTGTGAGAAAAGTGCTTGTTTGACTCTGACCTCTTTCAGAAAATACAACAGGTTCTCTGGCAGCATTTTGTAAGCAGCAACATTCAGGACATCTGATTTCCTTTGGCCTCCTTCCATGTGGATTCTCCAGTGTCTTTGGCCAGTTTTCTGCAAACATCTCTCCTTCTACCCTGCTATTGGAAAATTAGCAGTGGGAAATGGAGTTGAGTACCCAGAACAGCTAAAGCCTCTTTCTCACTTAGGAAGTGCATCTAGAATTGCTCCTGCTGCTGACATTGCTTCTGTTGCTCAGAAGCTAATAGTTCTGTAGGGTGCAAGTCCAGCTTGTTCTCTCTCAGGACAGAGTTTGTTTAGCTTTTCATTCATTAGGATTTTTTCTAACCTTTTTAAGCCCAGGGCTTTCCCAGTGAAGATCTGAGCAGGGCTCTAGTGACACAGCCTGTGCTTTGGGAGGGAAGGCTGTTTCACAGCCTAGAAAAGAAACTTAAGCTGAAGAAGTTCTTGATGTTTTCTTTTTCCATGCAGAAATGGTTACAACACATGGCGAGATGCTTTTAAACCCACACAGATCTTGGATAGTTTATGCAAGAAAAACTCAATCCCTGCTGCAGAGTACAGATGGGAGGAGATCAAAGTGGACAATAAAATATTCAAGGTCCCTCCAGAGGCTTTTCCTGAAGGTACAGACAGCTTGTTGAACTGGTCACTTAAATAGCTGCCTGCGCTTAGCAATGCACGTGCTGGTGGGTGGTCTGGGAGCCCACAATCCTCTCTTCCCTGAGGCAACCAGGCTGGCCTCACTCTGTGCCCCACGTAGCCCAGGTTTTTGGGTCACTGTGAGGTGCGTCCTTGGTTCAGTGCTCTCATTTCAGTGGACACTGTTGCACTGTGAGAAGATGTGATCCAGGCCATTAGGTACCAAAGTGGCTTTCCAGGCAGTGGGTGGAACAAAGTAAACCCACTTGCACGGCAGTGTTGGTCATGGGGGTTTGTTGTATGCCAGCTTTTTTTGGTGGCTGGCACTGTCACACAGCTGTACCTTCATCTGCTTATGACCACTGTCAGCAAAAAAATGAAGTCCTGTTTGGGGTTATGGGTGTTTTGGAGTTTTTTGAGGTTTTTCTTGTTGGTTGGTTGGTTTGGGTTTTTTTTTGTGGTGATGGTTTTTTGCTTGGTTTTCTTTAATGTTTTGGGGTGGTTTTTTTGTTTGTGGGTGTTGTTTTGTTTTGGTGTATTATGGGGGGTGTGGGGGAGGGGGAAGGAAGTGTTTTTTCAGTCTTCTTTCCTGTTTTTAGCTGGCTTTGTCCAGGAATGCTCTGTGCTTCCAGTGGCTTCAGGTGCCTTGGGTGATTCCACACTGTCCCTCTCTACTGTTTATCTCCGCCTTGTGGGCAGCTTCTGCTTCTCATTTGCTGTTTTCTTTCCTTCTAACTGGCATTACAAACCCTGAGCCAGGGCCACAGATGTCTAAGAACACACCTACCTTTCACCAGCAGTGATGAAAAACTTCTCTCAGCAAAGGCCAGGCCCTGCTGTGGCCACCACCTGTGCAATTGAATCCAACCTCGAGCAGATGTGGTCCACTTGTGAATGGCTGAGTACTTCAAGGCAATGCTATGTAGCCTGTAGGCAGGATGATCCCTGGCCTTACCCACTCAGAGTGAGGACACCTACACGTCTGGCCAACTTTACCTTCTCCTTGTTTTAGTGCAACCGTTCCTCAGTTTTCTGGTGGTCTCTAAGGTTTATGCAAAGGAGGAAAAAGAAATCCTACCCAGAAGAGGGCAAGGAGCCTCCAGAAGCCATTTCCCCCTTTTTTTCAGGTCACTGGATATCTGGGGAGGGAGAAACAAGGTGCTCTCCTGATGTTCCCTGACAGCTGGCTCTGATTCCAGCACAGCTGCAGCTGGTGCCCTCTGAACCTCTGCTGTGCCTGAGCACTGCTTGGAATGGTTTAGGTCTCAGACTGATATCCAAGGAGAAGTTGGGCTCCATAAATCCAAGAGTGGGTGGGTCATTATGCCTCACCTGTTGGCTCTAGCTAATCTCCCACCAGGAAGATTTGGTCTTGAACTGCCATTTGGCTTTGCTGTACCAAAAGAGTCAATTACTAATTGTGTTCATTAACAGAGAGCACAGCTTCATGTCTTGAGTGTGGCAAGTAATGGTTTCCAGTAGCACTTCTCTGGCAAAAATTCATCCATGAATCTGTTGGCCCTACCACAGAGATGTAGGGACTTAAATTGCCCTACAGGGTCACGTCCTCCTCAATGTCCTTTGGATCTTTTTCCCAGGACCAGAGTAAATAGTTTTTTGCCCTTTCCATTGCATTTTCTTGGCTTGTTTTCTTCCTGCCTGCCATTTCTGGCATCACTGCGACATATTGAATTCACTCCCCTCATCTTTGCTCTCCTCCTTTAAATGGGGATTTGTTTTTCTGGAGAGGTGCTTGTTTGCCCAGTCCATCTCCTGTTCTTGTGCTGGTGACTGATGTCCTGACATGACTCTTGCTGGCCAAAAGCCTTTATCTTCTCCCTGGCTGTGTCCTGCTGCAGAGCCCTCTGTGAGGAACAAGAGAGGAGTGGCAGATGAGAACTCGTCAGTGGATGTTGAACATAAGGCTTTGTATGTCCTGCAGCACTGGGAAGAGATGCCAGGCTATGGGTACAAGCTAGTACCAGAGCACGTAGAAACCCGGTCTTTGTACAACCCGGAGAACCCTGGGCTTGTGCAGGTAAGATGTGTTTCCATGCCAAACTTCAACATTGTTTCAGGGAAGCATTTTCTGGACAGCTGGTTTCCAGCCCCCTGTCTGGTCTCCTGTGAATCTTATGCATTATCCCTTTCCTGGGTGGGTGACTGGAGTTGTGTCGTGGATGGCTTGCCTAGCAATGCAGTGAGGACATTAACTATGATTGTCTTTTGCTCACATCTACCCTCTCACCTCTCGTGATGTTTCTGAACACCCTTTCCTCAAGGAACTTCCGTCCATTGATGTGTTCACAGTGCTGGTGACCCAGAGTCCTTCCTGTCTCCGCAGGCCATTTAGCACTGCTCTGATGAGGATGCTGTGTGGGTAGCAATAGACCACGCACCATGCACCCCCGTGGGTGATTGTATTCTTGCCTATACCTGCCTGCTCTGCATTGTCCCTTATCACTGCTGTTTTGCAAGAACCTTGTTCTGCACTGTTGGCTTCTCTCTGGCTGGAGAAGAAACATCCATCCTTAGTTTTGTGCAATGCAGTTACCTGAACTCACCATTTTAATGTCCTGCACTGAAATCTCCTGTTCCCTTGAGCACTGGAGGTTTGAACAAAGCAGAGTTTTGCTGTCATGCTGGCTTTGTTTGGCATTGGAAATGCACATGGGAAGAGCAGAGTCAGACTCATCACTTCTTAGTTTTTTGTTGGTTCTGCTTAAGCATTGCATTACCATATGCTCCTTATTAAGACAGAGAGACATGTTTATTTGAAATTGATTCAGTGTAGGTGAAGTGGTTTTTCTTGGGAGCAGAAATAAGCAAACTTTCATAGCCTTAATTCTTTTCCCTGTGTAAAATCCAATCTCATGTAACTCTCAAGTGCTGGGAATGGAGAGAACCAAGCAGGGACTTTCTGATGAGAACTTTCCTTGTTCCTTGAGGAGCTGGAGAGTAATCTGTCTTTTGAAGTGTCTTTGCTGTCTTCTCTCATCAGGGCTCCTTGCACATGTGGATTGACATGTTTCCAAATGATGTCCCTGCACCACCACCCGTCAACATCAAGCCACGACTGCCCGTCAGGTAGCACCTGTGGGGGTAGGCCTGGGGCTGGTGGGCTGCAGGGAGGCTCAATGTCCCTTGCCATGGCTGGCAGGATGTGCCACAGGGGACAGGCTGAGGGTCAGTGCTACTGTGCCATGTAGCCCTCTTTGCTCCAGCTCTGACCACAAGATGTTCTCTTGAGTATATCATTGTGGGCCATAAGAGCTTCAGCTACAAAAAAGTTTGGGGAAGGGAAGGTTAATGTCTCTATGGCTGGACATAAAGGTAAGAGAAACCAGAGCTACTTATCAGTGATTGAGAGACAGGCACTTTCCAAGTTCTGATCAGAAGCCAAATTTATTGAGCACACAAGGCATTTATATAGGGTTTTTCTTGTATGGCACTTATATAGGGATCTATTTTTGGTAACAATTCTCATTGGTTATGCATTCTTTATGACATCAGTTGCTTGGTGATCATTACAAAGTTTCTCAACATGTTTCTTGGTCACTTGTACCCCAGGGAGCTTTTATCTGTGTCTGTCTCTCCCATGGTTTCTGCTCGATCAGGCCTGAGATTCTAGGCTTCTTTATCAGTTCTATTATAACCTCTGTTTCAATCCCCACACTACTCATCAAATTCTGGCTAGTGGACAGATGTCCTTGGGAGCCTGGGGAAGTGCAGTTGAAGGACGAAATCTGCTGTTTTTAAGGGTCTAATGGTACTTTTGAGATGGAGGGTTCAGATTATTCTGACATGTACCTGAAAGGACAAGAGATAATGAACACAAATTGCAGCAAGGGAAACTCCAAGTGAATATAGGGAAAACACCTTCCCAGTGAGAGTGAAGCTACCCCAGAATAGGGACAGATTGTCTCAGATGTGCTGGGATGTCCGTCCTTGGTGATATTAAAAACTAATGTAGACAAGGCCCTGAGCAATCAACCTACTATGAAGCTAGAGCAAGAGCTTGGGGCAGAGACTATAGAGATCCCTTCCTGCCTAAGCTTTTCTGTGCTCCTATGGCTTAGTAAAGCAGGGTGGGTTTCCCATGCACCAGGGATTTGGTTTGCAAAAGCTACCTGTGGTTGTTTTTCTTGTAGGGTTGTAGTGCCCAGAAAGAGTTTTATGCCTGGCAGTGAGACTTCTGGGCTGTGCTTGGTGGGAGGAGCAGGGGGGAACCACATTGCTGGGAAAGGTCAAGTCCTGCTGCTCTGGCATTGTGCTCAGGGCTTGATATGCCCTCCCAGGCACCAAGGAACAAGGGCATGTGTCTCACCTCTGTGTCCTTCCCACAGTTATGAGCTCCGTGTGATTATCTGGAACACAGACGATGTGATCCTTGATGATGTCAACCCAGTAACAGGAGAGCCTTCCAGTGACATCTACGTGAAAAGGTTTGGTGGGAACGAGAGGGAGGCCAGAGCCTGGCTGCCCTGCTCCCTGCCCTGGCCCACTTGCTCACTTGCTTTCTCTGAACCTCTGCTCCTCCTTGCCTTGGTGTGAGGAGCCCACTTCAATCCTCTGCATGGGCTGCTGTAACCCCAGAGATGTTGTCCAGATGTTACTCTGGGTTGACCTGTTCCTGCTAGCCCATGAGGTTCATCCTTCTGCTCTGCCTTTGAGGCTGGCTGACGAGGGTAGAGGGTAACTGAGTTTCTCCTGCAGCTGGATAAAAGGTCTTGACCATGACAAACAGGAGACAGATGTTCACTTTAACTCCTTGACTGGAGAAGGAAATTTCAACTGGAGGTTCATCTTCCGCTTCAATTATCTCCCAACTGAGAAGGAGATCACCTACAAGATAAAGGACTCTATCTTCTCCATGGAGGAATCAGAGTTTCGGGAGCCAGCTGTTCTGGTCCTCCAGGTCTGGGATTATGACAGGATTTCAGCTAATGACTTTCTAGGTATGGTGTTACCTGCTGGAAGTGGGTTGACCTGTCCCTTACCTTGCTGGAGCATTACAGCACTTCTCTGGGGTTCAGCTCTCTGAGAAGGGACACTAGGACCATCAGATCAAACTCTTCAGCTCAGCAGTCACCTGGGCTGGTTTTTCACACCTGAGCTATAGGCAGAGCCTGGAGATAGGCACCTCCCCTACACAGACATGTAGTGTTTGCATGCTTGTCCCAGGGCCTTGGTGTGTTTTTTCAGGCCCTGTCACACCACAGGACTTCCAGGTTCTGCTTCCTCACAACCTTTCCGATAAACTTGCTTGTTTTCCATGCTCTTACTTAGATATGCAGATCCCAAAGTCTGGACCTAAGAGCATTTTTCCCAGGACTTTATGTTGTAGGCACAGGGACAACGATAGTGTGAGACTATTGACAACCTTTTTGAGACTATTGGCACTTGACTTGCAGCATCCCATTGCTGGGGGCTCAGAGCTCCCTGGATGCTCTGGTGCTTCCCGGTAATCAGACCTGCTGAACTGGGCATGCAGCAAGGCCTAGTGCCAAAACAAAGCTCATAGTTATTCCCCCCACATTATGCTAGCACAAGTACTGCTGGTTCTCTTCCACTTCTGCTGTCATCCCCAAGCTTATAGTGCTCTGTTCAGTTGTTCCACCCTTCTTCAAATGTTAACCTCCCTATTAAAAAGCACCCCTTTTCACTACTATCTCCTGGGCATGTTCAAACTCTCCTTGTACTTCAACCTTTCATATATATTTAGGCAGCTTTACTGCATGAGGCACTTTCAGTAGTTCAGCCATGAAGAACAGAGGCACCGAAGAAAGCATTAACAATTCAAATGATTTCTGGCATCTATAATCCCAGGATCTTCTAGATAGTATGGGGATTCTGCAGAGTTTATTGCAATCTCCTGTCCCAAGCAGGGCTAGATGCACTGTAGGTTAGGTTGCTCAGGACATTTTCTTGGGTGGGTTTTGATTACCTCCAAGGATGGATTCCCAGCACCCTTCTGGGACCATTTTCCTGACTGCACCTTTCTCACAATTCTCAGGTATTTTTACTTGCAGCATTTTGTCTGTTTCCTTATGTGCTTTCATTATCCATTTCTGAGAAGAGTGCAGCTCCATCTACTCTGTAGCTTCCTTTAGGCTGTTAGGGATGCATTAAGATCTCCCTCTTAACATCTCTTCTCTGGGCTGAATATATCCGTCTCTCCCCCCACTTGCTGTGGCACGTACTACAGAATTGACTGTCTCAGCCAATAAACACTATTTAGGTGACACCTTTCTTGTATTGGAAATCCAAAACTGGGCACTGTATTCAGATGCAGTCTCACTTGGAACTGAGCAGAGAACACTCATCCCTTGTCTGCTTTTACCAGTTCAGACCAGGATGTGGTAAAATTGTTTTGTTGCAAGAAGTCTGTGCCAAAGTGGGACAGGAGCTCATTCTGAGCAGAACAGAGGCACAAGGCCAAACAGGGAGATGAACTGAGGCTGTTGCAGATCTAAGACAAACTTGAAACCTTTATAGCATTTATAATTTTAAAGCATTATCATTTCATAATTTTAATTGTCATTTCCAGGAATTAGAGAGGAAGATGAGCTTGGACATGTGAGGAGAGCAGGGTGGGACATGATAAAGGGGTGAAAATAACTCACCATGTGAACTCACCAAACAGCCCTTATCAAAAATGAGATGAGACCTGAAGCTTCTGCCTCTTAGTCTCTAACTCCTGAGCTAGTCCTTTCTTTTGCAGAATTTCAGTTTCTCCATCTGTAAATATGCAGGGTTCTGCTAGATCATTACAGCAGCTGGAACTTACTTGTGGGAGTTGGGAGTGTGGCAGAGACAGCCAAATGTTGTGTGGGGCTGACCTCAGGGTTTTACCATGTGGTCTCCTCTTCCCTGTGCTTGCAGGCTCCATCGAGCTGAAGCTGCATGACATGGTGCGGGCAGCCAAGAGCTCTGAGCATTGCACCATCAAAATGGCCAAGGAGAATGCAACACCTCGATTCTCCATCTTCCGAAATAAGCGCATGAGGGGCTGGTGGCCCTTCATCAAACTCAGAGATCAAGAAGATGACAAGAGAGAGGAAAGGGAGTATAAGAATAAAAAGAAAAATAAGTGGAGCAGCTCAGTCAAACCAGAGGACGTGGAATTCACAGACTCCAGTGGGAATAAATACCTCCTGACGGTAAGGTGGGGCGCTGGCACTGGTGAGCACAGACAGTGTTTTGCCTCTGCCTTGATATGGTAGCCTGTCCTACATGCACACAACCTACAAAGGCAGCAATGACCCAGCTTTTGCAGGATCCTGAAGAATTCTTCCATCTACTGCCGATCCAGCACTTTGTCTACCCTGAAGAACCAGCTGCTGTGGCATGCAGGGGTGTCTTACTTCATGTATTCCCATGAGTTTCCCATAGAGTAGTGCTCCATCAGGGGAGCCTTTGTTTAGGAATTTAGTGTTCCCACTGAAACACCCCAGACTATGTTCTCCTTGCTCACTCTTACTCCAAAGCAAGAGGCATATGGCTCCCCATCAGCCAGTCAGGACAGCAGCAGATGCCTGTCTTGGGGTGTCTGCCTGCCCAAGACAAGCAGGTGCCAAATGACCAGGGACAGACTTGCTCCTGATACCGCTTGTTAATAGACTACTGTGTGTCCCCAAGGGTGAATTTTGCTCAGTGCCAGTGTGGGAGGGTGCAGACAAATCAGGTACTTGAGGAGTGCATTAAAATACAGTTCCTTGTCTGCAAAACAATTAGGTTCTTACCAGGCCACATTTGCCACTGGCTGTGAAGTAAGACTCTGTAGCCAATGAAGAAAAAAAGCTCTGAGCCATCTATGGGTGGAACTGGGAGAAAAATACCCAATTGTGGCAGGATATGTGGTCAGCAGGCTGGTCTGTGAAGTAACACATTCAACTGTGGCTCAGATATATTGTCCCTCCAGGGTAAGGTGGAAGCGGAGTTCCAACTGCTGACTGTGGAAGAAGCTGACAAAAGTCCCGTTGGCTTGGGCCGAAAAGGGCCTGAACCCCTAGAAAAGCCCAAGTGAGTATCTGATTATTACCTTTTGGATGGACAGACAGTGCTGTGTTCTCAGCAGCTATTTGTGTGGAAACTGGGAGCATTGGCTTGTCAGGAAGCCAAGAGCAATGACTAAGGCCCTGGGCAGTGGGGTCTGCAGGACCAGGACTGCCAGGGTTTCCCAGAGTTCAAGTGAGTCCACAGGATTGAGGCTGCAGCACATAGCCCACGGTTGATCTCAGGAAGATACTCAAGGCAGCTGTGCCATAACATTTCTTGTGCAATGGTCAGGTCTATGTGAAGGGATCCCTTGTGGACGAGGGTGAAGGACAGCTCTGGGGACACTGGGGCACTGTTCCAAGAGTCCTGTCCAGTTGTCTCTAGCATTTACACAGGCAGTGCATTTACTGTAGCACCTGGGCTGATCCTGCCTGAAACAGCAGGATGAGCTGGGGATTCATGAGGAGTAGCAGGACACCAAAGCAAAAGGGCTAACGTGATGTTCTGTGGTTTGAGCCTGTGCTTATCTATTCTTCTCTTCCTGTTCTAGTCGGCCCAAAACAACTTTCAACTGGATTGTGAATCCCATGAAAACCTTTGTGTTTTTCATCTGGAAGCGGTACAAGAGATACATAATTTTGTTGTTTATTGTCACTGTTCTGACAATCTTCCTGGTTCTTTTGGTCTACACCATGCCTGGATACATCAGTGAGAAGATCATCAATGGATAAATGCTCTCCAGCAGAGAACTACTCAAAGACAGGGGTGATTGTGGCAGGAATCAAGATAGGATCAGAAAGTTTAATGAAACCCTGCAGATGCAGAGACAGCCTAGAGAGACAGAGGCCTGCAGAAGTGAGCTTTGTTTTCCTCCTGAATAAAAGGTTGTTGGCTACTCTCTCTCATGCTTGAGGTTTTTAGCTGCTTTCTGGAGCTGGGGGACAACCTGTTTCTTTGTGTGATACAGGCTGATCCCAGTTCAGCAGTTCTCTCTGCTGCCCCTTTGCCCTTCCTCCTGAGTAGTACAGCAGCAAGGGCTAAACTGGGACAACATGGGGTCATGATTGTGCATCTGTGTTTGGTGTTGTGCTGATGTAAACTAAAGGAGACTTGTTCTCAGCATGGTTTCTGGTTCACCAGGGTCATCTGCACGGACAAGCCCTGACACAATCTGATCCCAGAGGAGGTGTTTCAACCAGGGTTTTGAGAGGATAAATTCCTTCTGAGAGGTGCAGATGATGCTCAGTGGGACCACAGCTTTTCTAAAGAATTTAACTGACTATGCAGTTTCATAGCAAAGGTGCCTGCCTCATGGCCTTTTGAATGGGGCAGGAATAGAGTATGTTTTGGGGACAAAACGGTCTGGGCAGAGCCAGGCAGGTAGATGTGAAGTAGGTGAGGACTCTGGCTGGACGTAAAGCCAGAAGTTAGTGTGGGGCAGACATGATGTTTCCCCACTGAGTCTAGAGTTCAGCCTTGGGGTGGGGACCCCAGAATGGCAAAGAGAGAGGCCTCTGTCCCTCTAGGGGACCTTTGGGCTGCAAGGTGGGGGTGAAATAGGCTGCAAAGGGCTCAAGTCATGCAGCACCTGCTTGGGGCTACAGCAAAGCCTTGGGCTGTGACACTGCTACATCACTCCCAGTTTTTCTGGAGGGCCTACTGAGTGGGATGTTGACTTCATAAATAGTGCCTGGCCCTCCCTAACAGTGCCCAGTGCACCCCAGCAGCAACTGGCCCATTCAAACAAACTCAGTGGACTCCAGCAAATGCAGATCACACCTCCAGAGATCCCTCTTGGCCCTCTCAGCAATGCTCAACCACATTTCCCACCACACCACCTGTTGAAACTCTGGCACTGGTCTCCTCCTCATAGCAGATGAAGCTGGTGGATTTTGGTGTCTGGGGCGGGCAGAATGGTTCCCGTGACTCCCGCAAGTCCTGGCCTATGGTCTCCTGTCGGTTGTCTGACCTCAGACCAAAACAAAGCTGAACAGTTCAGTGTGGGAGTGCATTTTTTAATTTTAAGTTTAATTCATAAGTTAATGTTCTTTTGTAAAATGGTTTGTTCTTTGTACCCCTTTATGTTACCCAGGTTTGGTTTATCCCTGTTTTTACCCCAGTGACAGTTCTGTGATTGGTTCTGTATTCTCCCTAAATTTTCCCCCCCCAGAGACAGTTATCTGTCCATCACTTCATGGATAGCCACCTGTTGCTGTCTATCATTTTTGGGGTCGCTCCCCACTTCTGGAAGATTCTGAGAGAGGCATCGAGTGATTGGACAGAATCCTGATTGTCACCTTCTAATGTTCATTGTATGGTTGTTTTGTATGTTTGTTTATGATATGAGTGACCTCCCTGTTAAACCTTATTGGTTCCCTTTCTGTGTAACACCCCCAGTTATAAGGTCTCACCTGAGAGTTAACCGGGGTCTTTGCGTGCTGACACTCGAGGTGAGGGCCCCACGCCAGCGTTCCAATAAACTCGTGTGACCCAGCATCTCCGGAGTCCCCCCTTTTTCATCCTCCAGCCAATCGCCATGCAGGTGCAGCTAGAGCGAAGAAGATCCCACTGCACTGGAGTGTTACCGATGCAGAGCTGGCCGGCTTGAAAAAACAGGTATTGTAACAGTTCAGGAAAAAAAAAGAAAAAAGGAAAAGGAAAAGAAAGGAGAAAAGAAAAGAAAAGAGAAAAGAAAAGAAGAGAAAAGAGAAGAGAAGAGAAAAGAAAAGAAGAGAAAAGAAAAGAAAAGAAAAGAAAAGAAAAGAAAAGAAAAGAAAAGAAAAG
>JANPWX010000687.1:772998-814253 GCA_024734555.1 Trochalopteron elliotii
AGGAGAGGAGAGGAGAGGAGAGGAGAGGAGAGATTCCTGCTGCAGTTTCTTCAGGTCAGGGAAAGGGAAAAAAAGAAACTTCTTGCTTAAGCTAACAAAAAAACCAAGCTAGCTGAGCAACAAAGTAATGTCTGATTTGTATTGCACCCAGCACGCCCCAGAGTGAGGCGCTGAACAAAGCCCAAGGCTCCCAAGGCACCCACACCCACACCCCACTCCCTAACCCACCTTAAAGTTACAGCAACCATTTTGGAGCATAAAGCCAAGACACAGGCAGGCTTCCTCAAAATACTTTCATTTATAACTGCTGCTGTGTGCCTGGGATATGCAGGTGTGCATCTGTTTGTACAAACTGAATGGAGGGTGGAGTGGTCTGTTCAGGGTGTGAGTTTGCAAGGCAAGAGGTTCACGTCTGCCTTTGCTGCTGGCAGCAGCACTCTGCCCAGACTCCTCCAAGCCCAAATGTGACCATGGTTCATACCAGCAGTTCCCCTTCCTGGTCAGCACCATGGCTGCCCTGATCTCAGTGTGCAGCAGATGCAGGAGGACTTCAGGTCACCCACGAGCTCTGCCTTCGCTAGCCATATGGACCACCGCAAGGCTACTGGCAACAGCCTGGAGAAGAAGAGCAGGGATGGAGGGCTGCAGGGATGCACCCTGGGGGATGGGTAGGTTCAGTAGGCCCATCATCAGTGTGGACCTACTGAATCTGTACCAGATCAGGCACCACCATGCCATTTGTCACCATGAGTAGAGTGGTGTGAATGTATTTAGGTGTCTGGAAAACACTCAAAGCAAAGATTTGATAAAGGCATGTGACAGGTTATGGTGGCCAGGTGTTGTCAGGGACTGAAAATTTGTCTAAGGCATGACATATTTGGTCCACAGTTGTGCACGTAGACAAGATAATGTAGAAGAAGAACTTATTGTTAGAAGAACTTATTGTTAGAAAAGCTTATAGGACTAACCTTCAGAAATGCAACTAAGTATCTGTCACCTGGTGGGATTTATCCTGTGAAAGGGAAAAAATACAATAAAGCCATTGTTGGCATGGTGGTGTGATCATGGGCCATTGTGACCTCATCTCATGTATTTGGCCCCATGTGAGATGATATTGAAACTGGCCACTCCTGAGGAGGAGATATACAGTGTGGTCCTGGGGTGGAGAGAGGATGACATGATGCACACCGTGTTGATCCAGGGGATGCCCTGAAGGTGTGCTGCCCTCCTGCCCCTCCCACTCAGGAGCCATGCTCTATCTCCTTCTCCTGCTCAGTGGCTTCTCCAACATCCAGGGATCAGTATGTATTTATTGTTAATGTGACTAATAAAATTGACTTGCTTTGCTATTCTGAATGTGTCTTGCATTTTTTGTGCATAGGTATCCTCCCAAACCCATAACACCAGGTGACAGGCACCTATCAGCTAAGGACAAGAGCAAAGCAGGAGATGTTTGTTTGGGAAGGCTGTGCTTGGTACTGGTCTTGCACCATGGGTTGAAGAGAGGACAGAATGCTTTGGCCAGAGAAGCACCAAATCAAAAGCAGAATAAAACACTGAAGGAAGTTTTTGGGGGTAACAAAAGAGTTTCCTTGCTTATCCAGAGTCAAGCTGTGGCATACAGTGACACGGGATGCTCAGAGTGGTTCACATAGCCAGGGGAAGAGCTGTAGCTGAGCACAGTATCTGATGCAAAAATAATTTGGGTTAAATGCCTTTCTGGCTAATTGCAAAGACCAGAGGACTCCCATAACCATAATCAAGCATGGTGTGGAAGGGGAAGGGTTTGTTGTATGTTGCCAGATGATTTAGACCTGCCTTGAGCCTTAACTGAAAACTATGTCCAGGCTAATGTAAATATCACACTGACCTGTTGTGGGCAAATCAAGGTCTTGATCACCAGTGGAAAGTAGTATTTATGGGATGTTGTCATTGTGGCACAGCTGTCTATATGGTGGGCCAGAAGACGCTGAGCTTCTTGGTGTCTCCTCCTGGTAGGTCTGGTAAGCATGCTGCAAGCAACCAAACTATACCACCATGACCAAAATCACCCCTGTCATTTTGTACTTTCAGCAAATGAGGGTTTTGCCAATACTGAACTGTAGGCTGTGACTACTGCACAGCCCTGGGGAACTGCAGCACCTGCAGATGTGCAGCTGTGCTCCTGTAGATAATTTTGTCAGAAATGGCCACTGAGGCCATATCATCTCAGGCCTCTGGAGGCCAGGACTCACTCAGGAGCCTCTAGGAATGGGACAATTTCCTTGTGTTTCTTAATTTTCCATTGTTAGTCTATCCTTTAGACACACCAAAAAGCTAAAACTTCAGCCCTTTAAACACAGCTTCCTGATGTAGAAGCTTGGTTTTAGAGAGAAACACTGCTGACCTCGTTCATGTCTGCAGAGCTCCTGGCTTGGAACTCGCATGTTGGAGTGTACATATAGCTCCAAACATATTGGTGCTGTGAAAGGCAGAAATGTCATTGCCTTCTGCCTTCAGCAGCTTTTTTTGAAGGTATAGGGAATTGTGCACTGCAGAGTCTCAGTGCCTGAAACAGCCATCTGCAGGTGCATGTTTGTAACAGGTAGAGCTCTGGTGTGGGACAGAGCAGGAAATACAGCAGGAATCTGCCCATGAGCCAAAAGAACCCCCTACACTGTGTGCTAAACCTGACAGCAGTGTGGTGTGGGCAGTTGAGGAAGGAGTGCTGAACTAACGGTGAGGGGGAGGACATCAGCCATTTTTCCACTGTGAGAGGCAGGTTCCTAAAGTAGAAGACATGTATCTTGTTCGAGTGCAGGACCAGATCTGTGCCCACAGGATGAATGCAGGTAACAATGCAGGCATGTGTTGGGGGTTGGAGTTTTTTCTCTTTTTTTTACTTACAGAATTTTTTCCCGTAAGTTGTTAGGAAACTGCTGGATACTTATGGGTACTTAAGAAAACACAAAAGAAGTTGCTAAGGTGGGGAGAGGAGTGTAGCATCTGGCTACACCTCTTTTGTCTCTGGGAATTTCTCTCTAGGAAGAGATACCTTTGTTGCAGAATTCCTCAGGGAAGGTGGACATGATGTCTACCTAGGCCTTGAACTACCCGACCTGAGGCCTTAACAAAGGCCTGAGTGAGGCCTTGAAGCCTGTGACGCAGCTGGAAATTCTTAGCCAAGTGTGGCGCAGTTAGAAATTAGCAGTTAAGGTGTCAGGGAAATATAATAGGGTTGTGAAGGTCACTGAATAGACTTGTTAGTGAGCACGTGATAGCCACCTTAAGAGTAAGTAAAATAAAGCGTGTTTTCATACTTCTCTCTGCTGTATGCCAATGAAAAGCTACTGTAATTGTAAACTTTATAGAAATGTATATAAGCAGCCATCTTAGTCGAAATAAGGCAGAACGTACTCGTTAACCATATTGGCTTGATCTGCATTCTCTCTATATACTCCAACTTCCTTTTTATCTCAGGCCAACCCTGGTAATAATACCTTGAGATTTTGGAGGCAGGGAAAGGACGAGGCTGGGGGCAGCTGCTCACTCTTGGCATTATGGAAGGAGGATGGTTAAGCTGTTGTTTACTGTGGGGAGAATTCACTGTCACCACCGGAGTTCAGTCCTAGGGACCTACCACCAACTGCTCGTGTGTCCAGGAATCCTGATCTCGCCTTTTCCTGCCCTGCTGGGAGCCAGTCCGCCACTGTCCCAGCCCCGCTCCTTCTTCAGCACTGCTCTGGATCTTTCTACAGTGGAGCCTTGCACCCCCCTGCCCTGACGGGACGTCCCAGCAGTTCCAGCTACCACCGTGGAACTTCTGGTACATCTCATCCACCAGCCCAGGATTTCTGCTACTTCCTGCCATTTCACCTTGGTGGTCCTCAGAGTCCTGCAGAGGCACTGGAATCAGACTGCCTGTTGGAGAGGATGAAAGTTTAACAGGAAAGTTTCACAGAAATGAATGCTTAGCAGAAGGTTCTTTAACAGTTTTGATATAGAAGCATAAAAGAAGCTTCAAGCTAGAAACTACTGAAGGAGCAGTTACTGGATAACCTAAGGAAGCAAAGGTTAAGTCGAACTGAAAGGAGGCTTTTCGGCCAGAGCAGAGGTATGTTTGACCACAAAGAAAGAAAGAAAGATGTTTTTACCAAGTAAAGACAATTCCCAAGAAAAGCAGGAGATATCATAGGTAAACAGACATGCTGATGTAGCGAGTAGATAAAAGATTTAGGAATTTTCCACTGCAAGAAAACAGAAAAACAACTTTAAGCTTAAACTGTAACATACTAACTTTTGTGATTGCATAGTACTAACTATTGTATAGCAATGATAATAGATGTAGGATAGGTTAAAAGGTATGGTAAAGATATTGTGTATGATGCTGATTGGTTGTATGTATTAAGATGCTCTGTAAGGAAAAATATATAATGCATTGTAACGAGAACTAAGGGGGCTTCAGACTTGCCTATGAGCTCCAGCTGTCAGCTTTTAGGTTAGGCTCTGGCACCCACAACCCAGGACTGCTGTTACACCATCTTTGCAATAAACAGCATTTGAAAGAGTTGCCTGTTGTCCCAGCATCCTTCTGAGACCATGTCATCTTCTACAACTGCCCCATGGTTTTGTGGAGCAGAGCCTCTCCTCCATCCCTTCCCGTCTTGGCCGAGAAGCCTGTCATGAGGTTCCTAGTTCTGTTTTGTTGTTAATGATATTGTTGTTTGTTTGCCTTGTTATACATAGTAGTAAAGAACTGTTATTCCTTTTCTCATATCTTTCGCTGAGAGCCCCTTAATTTCAAAACTATAATGATTCAGAAGGAAGTGGTTTACATTCTCCATTCCAAGGGAGGCTCCTGCCTTCCCTAGCAGACACTTGTCTTTGAAACCAAGACAACTGGTAAGGGAGTGTCTTGGCTTGAAAGACAGGTGTTCACCAAGGAAAGTGGGAAGCTCCCTTGGAATGGAGAATATGACTCCCTTCCATGCAAACTATTATAATTTTGAAATTAAGGGGCTTTCAGGCAAAGATAAAAGGAATAACAGTTCATTACTAGTGGGGTGTGTGTATGTATAACAGGGCAACAAACAACAACAATGGTAACAACAACAAAAGGACAGAAAATTCAATAAACAGTCTTCCCACTCTTTAAGCAGTTTACCCTTTGGTGCAGGGGCACTGGAGGCTCCCGGCTGGGCAGGGTGGGGTGATGACCACACGCCAATGGTGGGCGGGCTGGCGGCAGGGATGGAGAACGGGCTTCCTCCAAACCCCCCAGGGCAGTGCCTCTCTGGATAACAAAAGGACCTGTAGCAGGAACCTTGGAGTAGCAAGTTCAGAAGGCAGGGATGAGCAAAAGTCCTGGAGAGATGTATGAGAAACCCAGCACCTGTGGCTAAAACCATGGGGCAGGCAGGAACTGCAGGGTTTCCCAACAGGCAGGGGTGTGGGGTTACAGTGTAGAGAAGTGGCAAAAGAATGGCAGGGGCAGGGCAGGGGTAGCCCTGCTTCTCCACAGCAGCTGCCTCATGCAGCTGGGGAAATGCACCCTCCAGGAGGGGGCTGGGGGTCAGGGTACCAGGTGTTTTCCCCTGAGGCACCCAAACAGATGACAAGGGTCCTTTTTCTCTGATGTAGGGTGTCAATAATGTCCCAGTTCAGTGGCTGCTCTCACAAGTAGAGGCTCACCTCATGGCAGAAGAAGCAGGACTGTGCTGGGCTACGGTGGTAGCAGCGAATTCTGTTCCTTAAGCAGCAACTCTGATGGTCCTCCTCTGAAGCAAGGAGATAGAGAGCTAGCAGCCACCCCAGCCCCTTCTTTTACGAGCCCAAATCTTGCGGTATTTCTACCCCCTTTCCATCCCCCCCACCTTCCCCTTCCCTCTCCCCACCCCTAGATACCTCAGATAAGGAAAGTGCAGCCAGATGCCCTTCTCCCCTGAGCTTGGCCACTTCTTTTGTCTCTCTTAAGTACCCAGTGATTATTGTTTCCTAGCCACATATACCACAAAAGTCTGTGATGGACAAAACAAAACAAAAGGAAAGATCCTAATCCCCAACAGGGAACTTTGGGTTTCTTACATTAATTCTTGCCTTGTGGTCAGCGGCTGTGCTCTCACACATCACAATTCTGGGCAGGAGTGCTGCCTCTGGAACCTACATTCGCTGGATAGGGAGAGCCTGGGATAAGTCAGGATCTCAGCGGCAGTGGGGTCCAAATTTTTCCCTTCCAGTGCCATGCACAAGGGCAGGTGGTGAATGGAAGAAGTCTATTCCAACTCTGTGGCTAAAAATCCAGGATGAAGGGGTGCCTTAGCTTAGTGAGATGAATCCCATGTGCAATGGCTTAGATGACTGCGGGATCTGTGGCCTAGGAGGGGACTGTGTGACTGTGCCTGCTTCATTGGCAACAATAGCCATATACAATAGTCCTGAAAATCCTGAATTAACCTAAAGTAGTGGAGACCCAGGGGCCTGCGACTAGGGTAGTTAAGTCTTAACCCTGGAGGGACCAATGCAAATGGGGAGAAACATCCCTCTAGATTATGGAGAGAAAAGCCTCCCTTCCATGGGCCTTTGCAGCCACATGATAATAACTTTTGAGTTCTGTTACATTATTGGTTAGTTAGTTGATGTCACCCCTGTTCAGCCTCCATCTACCATTTATGTACCCTTTCCAGAATGTTCTTCCCTCCCTTAACCCCCACTGGCCCAATTTTGTTGCAGTACTCCACCCCTGTTATCCTGTTCGTTCCCCTCAGTTCCTAGCCACTCCCCTGCACCACTTCCTTTTATCCCTACTGGCCCTTGACCCTCAGATCTGCCCCTTTTGTCTCATATATAACCCTGTGCCGTCAGCCCAATTCTGTTCTCATCCCTGAACCTATTCAAAGCTACTCTTGTTCTTAGACTCCTTCACTGTTTCCTGTTTGTGTTCCTAAATAAACAATCTTCTGATATCCAAGTAAGAACCCATCCTTTTGCTTTGTCATCAGCAACATTACGGCAGTGTTCTCCTGGCTCAGAGATGCATGTTGCTCTCTAGGACCATGTTATGGTGCATGTGCAGTAACATAAAGTCATTTTTGAACCCAGGGGTATGAGTATTCAGCAGCTTTGCCTAAGGGCAATGATCAGATGTTTCAGATGTTCTAGCCCACAGCTGCCTTTCTAACCTTGATTTAAAGGATATCTCTTCAAATAATACCAGATTCCCTACATTTACAGTGCATGGTGTGAGCTGCCTGCAAGGGCCTATTTTAAAAATGCTTGTGATAGCAATCCCCACACCTAAGGTTCCCGGCTGTAGGGTCTTATAAGTGACAGTATCCTTTTTTTGGGGACAGATACATATGGAATACAATAACACCCCATACTACCAGATTCCCTGGATTTGCAATACATGGTGTGAGTCCTCCTGGCCACAGGAGTCTGTTGCGAGGAAGGAGCTCGAGTATCAAACGACACCAATATGATTAGGTTTGATCTCCTAGTTTATTCTTTATTCCCTACATTTATGTGGTTACAAGGTAGAAGCAGGCACAGCTAAACAATTTGATATTGGTTAAAATCTTATGTTCAAGCATTCTAAATAATTGTTCATTGTCTTTTGGCAGAATATTCTTCTTTGTTCCGTCTTATGATCAACATCTTTGTATTAAGCATCTCTGAGAAGGCACAACACCTTGTTCCATGTCTTCAGCTTCCGTGAGGACGCACCGGTGAAAGGGACCAATTAGCGATGACATTTGCTACTTTCTTACTAATTCAAGGCAAGGCAAGAACAGCCCAGCACACAGCAGGCACAGTACAAAACCTCATACTGTTCCCTGATAGCAGGGATTGTTCATTCCTTCTATCAATAAATTGTGGCCTCTTTTTTCTAAGAACTCCTCTACAGGACTCTGTTTAATATCTTGATGGAAAATCTCAGTGTCAAACTGGACTGGACAAAAAGGTGCAGGCACTAAGAGTCATGGGTTGCAACTCTTCCTTGGGGAGCAGAAGGTCTGGCAGCATATCAGGTCAATCTGGATATGGCTTTTTCCAATTTTTGATAATTTACAAGGTTGGAGGTTTTCTGCTGACTCTTCCCCAAAGGGAAGGGAGGGAGTATGGGGAGTATATCACTACCACTCAAGGAGTGATGCAGGGGTGCAGTGCTAGCAGCATGACCTCTCTCTTTCTTTTCTACTGGCAGAGTTTGGACTACAACATTAACTTTTCCTTGGAGTCATTAATAAAGGGGGACAGGAAAGAGTTTTAACGGGTAAGCAAGGGTTGAAAGGCCTGCACTGAAGTAGGACTGGTAAGGGAGTGGCTGGAGATGGAGTGAGTACAAACTGTGACAAATGTCAAGGTTTGGTACTGCTGCATATATATCTGTGAGATGCACGTATGTGTGATGGCTGTTTTGGGCAAGCCCAGGGGACCTGCAATGGTGAGTGCACTTGTCTGTTGTACACTTAGGAGGTTAAGGACCTTCCATGGGAGGGATACTCCCGTGGATAGCCAATGTCCTGGGCCTGCAAGTGTGACCCAGAGGGAGAACAGTATACTGAGGAGGAGGGAGACTCTGTCCTGGTCATAGTTATTAAATAGTGTCTTTGCAGGCTTTCTCAAAGGGCTTCTTGAACATCTAGAGAGAGCCAAAGGCTGGGAAAACAAATTGTAAGCATCCAGTCTCCTCCCCCCTGAAATCTGTGCTTTGAGGCTGATTTTTGTCTGCCTTCATCAGCCTGCACTCAGATGGAGCCTTTCATGCATCTCTTCTCTTGAGCACCAAAATCCAGAAGCAGAAGTGTGAGCTGGCAAAGCAGCATGGCGTGGTGTGGAGCGAGGTGAGTGGTGGGGAGATCACCAAAGAGATGGAGGAGTGCTGGACCTTTCAGTTGAATATGTGTAAAGCAAGAACTGGGATCAGCCTATACTACATAAGGCAGTGTTAAGAGTCATTGAATTAAGATCCAAGGGATGAAGTTCCTTTCCATTGGATCTCTGGCCCGGTCTGGAGGGGGCAGACATCAGCCTTGATTCACATGTTGGTGTTTCTCCCTTGCTCTCTGAACTGGGGTTGTTTCAAACCAGCTTTTTTTAGCCTGAATACACACTGATTTTTTTGTTCAAGGTCGTTTTCTGTCCCTGGTCAGTCAATGATTCTTGTGTCTAGGGTGTTGCAGGTGCCTTCCTGCCTTTCTGTGATGCTGATGTCCCCCAGGCCCTTGTACACCAGTGGCCTCTGACAACTCCCTCTGCTTGTGCCCTGGTGAGCAGCACCAAGGTGGGCTGCAGATCTCAAGGGACCATTGCTCAGCATGTTATGTCTGTTTTGCCAGTGGGACCCTCAGCGTGTTCCATCAGCTGGACAGCTCCGTGGGTTGTAGCAGGGTCAAGCCAACCTCGGGTAGGGGTCAATCAAGGAGCTTAGCCAAATTTTTAGTCTATATCAACCTGACAGTAAAAATAGCTGTCCTAGCATAACTCAAAAAAAAAAAAAAATGCTATTGTATTCTGTATCTTTCTCTACCCAAAAATTCTTACTGTCTGTTTAAGACCATTCCAATGGAACACTTGGGGAGGCAGGGTGCTATTGCTGGTGCTTTTAAAATTGGTGCTCTCAGGAAACTTCTTCCCTTTGGCCATGTATTTGCTTCACTGGCTATTTGGTCTTTGCTTGAGCAAAAGTTTTCTCTTTTGTCTTTTCTATTTTCTTGGAGTTCTCTTTTCACTTTTTTCCCCTTGTTGTGCAGACACTGCAGTTAGCAGTTTCCTTAGGTCAAATTCCACAGGTGCCTGCCTCTGACCATGAGCAGTTCTGCCAGTGAGCCAGCATAGATCGATTGGCCCCTGTAGGAGCATTCGTGGACGGCAGGGAGAGGGAACTCTGCCAACTTGAGACATTCTAGAACATGTGGTTTTATTGCAAGGGTCGTGGGTAAAAAGGGTCTGCCCTTCAGCCACCAGCCTCGGCTGAAGGGAAGTCCCAAAGAGTGGTGGAGAGAGAGAACAAGAGGGTAAGAGGTAAGAGGGGAGAAAGCAAGAGAGCCAGAGAGAGGTGGCAGGGGTTTGAAGCGCAGGGGCAAGAGAGCTAGAGAGAGAGCATTAGAGAGGAGAGTCAGAGAGTGAGGTCTTTGTTACAATACATTATATCTTCTTTTGTGTTGAATATTCTAATTTACACTAACCAACCAGTATATGACACAAAACCTTAGAGAATCTACATATAGCCTATAAGAACTACTACATTACCATACTGTGTTATATTTTAAATTCTAAAAACTACTCTTTAGACTATTCTCTTTTGCTACATTGACCTTTGGATTCCTTAGCCAGCAGAAGGGTATTGTTCAATCAAGAGGGATTCTCCTTCAGCTGGCTAGGCTATTGTTTTCAGGTTATACAGTAACTAAGGCTCAGTATCCTACAACTCAAAGCAAGCTTTCATTTCTATTTCGATTATAGGTTTCATATTTTCAGAATCTTTTGCTAAGCAATCATATTTATAAGGTTTCCCTGATTCATCTTCCCCAACAGGCCCCCAGTTCAGGAGACAAGACTAGGGGAGCAGTCTCTCTGTTGGGTGGCAGCTTTGGATTTGCAAATGTAGCCACTTGTAAAGACTGCATTTCACAACTAGAAACTGTTTCAAAGTGAACTTCTCAAATTCTGCCAGCAGTGGAAACAGGGAAACAGCGAGTGAGTTCAGGTCGGGTCACTCCATGGCAGTGTCCTTTGCTCCCCTCACCTCACAGCCGCAGAGCAGAGCACGGCAGCAGCACTGAGCCAGTGAACAGCAGGAGGAGGCAGCAGCTTGCCACATGAGGCAAGTTTTGATCTGCCTGTAGAACTGCTCTATAGCTCCTGCCTTCCCAGGAGGGGCTGCTTCCATATTGTTTCTCTGTTCCCGGGGACACGCTGTTGGCTGGAGGACACCTTGTTGTAATGGAAGGGTGTGACACCATCTTCCCTTTGTCTTTCAGCCAGATGGCTGCCTATGGTGGGCACTGTTTTGAAAATGGGAACTTCCAGCATTTTGGATCTCTCCTTGTTCCTGTGTTTTTTTTGAGTTTTGGCAATTTGGTGTTTTGGTTTGGAAAGAGAGGTGTCTGCTAAGGAAGGCAGGAGCCTCCCTTGGAATGAAGAATGTAAACCTCTTCCCTCCGAATTATTAGAATTTTGAAATTAAAGGGCTGTCAGGCAAAGATATGGTAATAGGAATAACACTTCTTTACTAGGAAAATGAAAATTAAAATGTAGTAGTACAAAAAAGCAAACAAACAAAAAAGAGAACAGTGACAGCCAGAATACAACCTGACACCCTGTTGGTCAGTGCTGGTAGCAGTCCAATCAGCTTCTCCTGGAGTGACAGATATGGTTCTGTTGAAGGAATGACCCTGTAGAAGGGTGTAGTTTTCCTCTGAAGGTCCAGCAGTGGTGAGATGAGTCTGGTCTTCCTTTGGGAATCCAGTGGAAACAGGCTGCCCTGGTGTTCTGACTTTCAGATTTTTATCCAGGTAGGAATTCTGGGCTCCTCCCCCTGGGTGGAGCATCTCACAATCACATCATCCAGTGTAATTTTATCAGTCATGCAGTGAGACTCAATGGCTCATTAACAGGAGATATCACCCCTGGGCAGAGCATGGGTGTGGAAGAGATAAAGAAAACTGCTCCACCTGGTTTTAACAGCTGGCCCATTAACAGAAGATATCCCCCCAGAGTTATGGGAGGTGGGTCAGGGAAGAGACAAAGATCACTGCCCTACCTGGCCTTAACAGATGGTAATAGAACACATACCTCTGGTTACATCTTACACTTCAACCCCAGACATTTGGCATCTAGCAGTTATTTACTGGGGTTTTTTTCCCCCTTACCTGTTGCCTTTCTCTTTGTTAGTCAATTGTTATTTTTTACTTTTATCTACTTGTATTTCATTCCTTATTGGTGGAAAGGAATTGGTTTGAAATAAGGGGAGGTTACACATTTCAGAGTATCCATCTCTTTAAACTATCTTAAACCAAGACAGAAACAACTTGGGAAAAATCTCACTAAGTCATTAGATCCAAGCTTCATCCTGTTATAGATGGGTAATAAGATGATTGGCTCTCACGATTAAGGGATGAATATTGTGTGTATGTTAAAACAAGTTTTATTAATGCATGGTTATGTTATTGTAGTTTGTTGTTTAGACACTGTTCTTCCCACAGTCCTTTTTCCCCCCTCTCTGTATTGTTGCCACCAGACAGCCTTGGTTTTCTGGGTTGTCAGGGACACATGAAAGGAGAGCGTGTACATGTGCCCCTTGCATGGGGCAGTTGGGAATAGAGAAAGCTTGTTGCTAGGGAGGCATGGCATGACAACACCCAGTCTCCAATCAAGTTGCAAGGCTGCAAAGAAGAGTTAACGGATGGACTTTGGAGAGGCCAGGGTTGGCCAATGCAACACCAGGGGTATAAAAGGCGGAACAGCCATTTTATGGAGGAGCTTGTGGCAGTCAGTCACACTCCCAGTGGTGCCTTTTTTCCTTATTCAGTCCTTTGTTGTATCTGTTAAGGTTTAATAAACCATGGTCCTACGGTCCCTGCATTCTCTTAGACTGTCCCACCAGAGCCAGCCCTCTACTTGTTGTAGAGCACAAAGCTCTGTTCACTTGAAAACATGATTTCCTGCTCCCACTGCCACGTTTCATAAGCAACAGCGTGAGTAAGGGTGAAAGATACTGAAAGAAGTTAAACAAGGAAGTTTGTATTTTTGCCTACTTTGGTAGTTTGTTTTGTTTTTGTAGTGATGCCTGAAAGATAGACTGGAAATAAATCCCCACAGACTGATGTCTATAGAGCAGGTGTTTGTCTATTGCAAATGGTGGTGAGGGGGGTATCTCCACCTAACTCACCCACCTTTGTCAAGTGCTATGATATATTTATACAGTAAGTATTGCTTAATATCACTATGTCACTACAACATCATCATGTATGCACCAGAACTAATTTAGATAGTATGATCTCATGGTTATTAGATAGTTCTTTTGCACTGCACTTGTGCCTCCCCAATTTGGGGGTTGTCAGGGGTCTTTGATGAAGGCTTCCAACGTCTTCACAACTGCATTTTCAGCTTTGTCTTTGGAGCATACGCACTTATGGTGTTCCTTGGTCTGTCTGGTCTTTGGTCTAAATTCTTTATTTTGTGGCTAATTGGTTTTGCACATGCCAATTTTTCATTAGTACTATACTTATCTATCTCTAAAGCTACCCACCTGGTGAGTTTTTCCTTTTTTTTTTTCTCTATTCAGCAATAAGCAACTAGTTAACCATATACTAGCCATTACATTGTATAAAAAGTTATTTATATCAGGTTATATAGGTATCAAATTACATAGCTATATGTCCTGGTTTAGGACAAATTAGGGGAAGGTCTCCAGAAGGAGCCCCCCAGAAAACAAACCTCCACCACCCCTTCCCCCCCCAGCTCTGGGTTTGAGAAGGAATTCCTCGGAGGAGAAGTGGAAAAAATCTATTTATTAACAAATAAACAAAGACACTCCCCAACACAAGGGAAAAGAAAAATACTCAAGCAATTGCTGTGAGGGGAGGGCGCAGAGCTTCTGTCTTCAGGCGTCGAGGACCCCCAGATATTCCCAGGTCAGGTCCGGAGCTGGTCCAATGATCTTCGGGGGAGGGGGGGGGGGGGAAGAAAGAGAGAGAGAGAGAGGGGAGGAAAAAAAAAAGGGGACAAAAACAAAAGCAAAAGCAAAAAAAAAACAAAGCCAGAAGCAAAGTAAAGCAAAGCTAGCAGTAAAGCAAAGCAAAGCAAAGCCTGCAGCCAAGCCGAGCAAGCAGCCAAAAGCCCCAAAGCCAGTAGCCCCACCGCGGCAAAACACCCCACTGGGGGGCGGGGGGGGGCAGCGGTTAGACATAACAGTGCAGTACATAGAGATAAAGCTGCACGATTGGGTTAGGAGGCGCCGTCAACCCAGGACACTATATAAAAAGTAATGATTTAGGTTATACTGATATCAGGTTATATATTTATATCAGGTTATATTTATATCTTATAACACAAGCTATATAAACACCTTGTAACTTTGATCTAAGTTATATAGGCATCAGTACTTTGCCTAAATGTAACTTTCATTTTATAATTTTGCTTTACTTGATTTTGCTTAAACTTTGTAACTTTCAATCTACAGTTTAATTTTACCCTATAACTGACATTTGCAGCTTAGTTTTAATTGCTATTTAGACTATTAGCTCATACTCATTGATAACAAGGGACTGAGAAGATGAGCAAACCTCATCAGCTGTGGCTTGATTATAATGATCTAAGACCGTCAGAACACTAAATTAGTGGAAATATGCCCAGTTAAAAGAAACTTAGATTCCACTTGACTACAGTTAATTGTGTGAGTCTCATGTTACCAAGATAAGAAGTGGATGAGTCAACACAAATGGACAGCATACATGCAAGCATGGACATTCAAGAAGAGGACACGATGAGGAGGACACTGGAATCATGTAAATCACCCCAACACCCCAAAACCAAAGGGATGCAGTTCTGAGTAACAGACAATAGATGACAATCTTGTTCCACAAAAACATAAAGGACGAAAAATCCAAGAAATTTTAAAATATTCAACTATTACGTACCAAGTGGGACAGACTTTGGGAAATGTTTGGGAAATTCTTTTAATATTAAAATGTATATAAACCTGAGGGAACAGTGGTTTAGAGAGTATGCTTGTGAAAGGGACGCCTCCAGTACGTTTCCAGTACAGAATAAAGAAATGTTTTCTTAATAGTTTGTAGTGTTACAGATATTCTTTTCATTTAAAATACCAGCTGTTTTGTAACTGTTTTGGGAACAATTCCAAAGGGAAGCTGTTTTTCTACTTCAAATATCAGAAGACCTTGTGCTAGGGAGGTGCGTAGTCCTTGAACAGAGCCCACAGGTCAGGATGGTGGTTCCTTTCTGTGCTGGTGTGACCCCACCCATGACATGCAGGTTCCTCAGCAGGTGTCTTCCAGGGAACACTTTCTTTGATGGATCAAAGGTGTTTTGAATTATGTCCTTAGAAAAAATGTGGGGAAGCCTGAGGTCGATCATGTTGCACCTGTACTTTGGAAGGTGATTTGTTATGTTGGTTTGTGGGTCTTCTGGAAGTGGCTGCAGGTTGCTGTTTTTATTGTAGCTGCAATAGCAATAGAGGTGATTCTGAGGTAGGAGTAGCCCAGACATGGATGCAGAATCAATAAGTGTGTTTCACAGCACACCACATTGTTCAATATTGTCACTTCACTGACTGAAAGAGACAGGTTTTGTTGTTTGTTGATTTGTTGTGGCCTCAGAGGTGCTATGGTGAAGGATGTTTTGGGTGAGGTGGCAGATAATTTTGGGCTGGAAATCAGAATGTAAGCTCGCTTCTGAAGGTCCTTAAGGCAGGCTGAGATGCCAGCTGCCTGTGGAGTATAGGCCGGCAGGCTTGCAGCAATGGAGTTGTCAGTAGGGTCATGTGGAAGTGGTGCAATTCATGGATCAAGCCTAGTGCGATTTGGAGGAAATGGGTTCTTGAGCTATGAGGTTTGAAGGTCTATCAGACAATTGGCTGTTGGGATTGATTTGGCTGAAGGAGAAGAGCTTAGCTCAAGGCTGTGGGAAAATCCTTTGTAGTCATGGTGAGCAAAAGGCTCACCCCCAAGATCCTCTAGTTGTTCTGTGTAAATTGTTACTAGAAAGTTCTCAGTTCTCCCTGTTACTATTGGTTACTTTTTGCTGCAAGAATTGTGTATTCCTAATCATTCCTTCCCGTTTGATTCTTCCCTCAGACCCGGTCTTTACCCCTCCCTCTACCTAAAGGTGTAAATAACACTGCTCTACCCTGGACCCTGTTTTTTTCCAGTTCATTCCCAGTACTGTATATGCCATCCTGTTTGTTATTTTTGCCTTATTAAAGTTCTCTTTCTGAATAACCTGATCAGAGTCGTCTCTCTCCCAGAAGTCACCAGAAACCGATTCCCGAGGAAGCCATTGGTCAGACTATATGGGGAAGCATTGGGTGGCTTTAATTGGCCATTCTTTAGTGAAGGAATCATGAATGCTGAATCTTTGAGTGTGTATTACCAGCGTAAGTAAAGCCCACCAAATGTTCATGCCAACCCCATGCCTTCAGCACTCTACTGGTCAGATTAAAGCACTGGACCTTGCTTACCACCACCCTTTCAGCTCAAAACCCACATAAGCTGCTCCTATTAGGGTATTAGTGCTAGGATGGCAACACGTACTGGGAAACAAATCATCAGAAAGTTCTCTCTAAACCACAGATTCAATCCCTGTGTCCCTTTCCTGTTCAATACCTTATCAAAGTGAATGAGATCAAAACCAAGGAAAGGACTGGCCTGCTACAAAACCACATCAAACAGTTCACGGTTCAGCTAAGAGCAACAGGTGACCTGCCTGCACCTTGTTCTCTCCAGAAGTGGGAATTTTGAGGTGACTTCATTCACAGTACCTGGGCATGTGCTGTTGGCTTGGCCTGTCCTGTAGTTTGCTGGATGTCCCTGGAGGTGATGGAGAAAGGGGCCTCAGACGAGTGTGTTTCCTCATTTTAGTCTGACATTTTCATAAACCTGTGTGAAACTGTCCTCTTTGCATCCCAGATTTCTGAGTGCTGAAGACTGTCCTTAACTTTAACTGCTTCCAAATCTTTCTAAAATCTTTTTTAAACTAGAGGATGGAACACCTCTTCTGTGAGGAAAAGCTGAAAAATTTGGGTTGTTCAGCCTGGAGAAGGTTACAGGGAGACTTTAGAGCCCAAAGGGGCTCCAAGAGAGCTGGAAAGAAACTTCGGACAAAGAGGTGGAGTGTAGTGGTACATTTTGGGTTTTACCAGTTCTGTATGCATCTGTTCTTTGTTTTTCAATGGTTTGTCCCATGTACCCCATGTTAAACCCTTTTTGGTTTCTCCTGAGTGATTGCCCCATGTCAATCACAATTAGGGGTCCTGTCCATCACTTTACAGCCCCGCACTGATGCCTGGAAGGTTCTAGAGAGGACGTTGAATGATTGACAAGGTCCCTGTTTCCCCCCCCCACTCTGGATTTATTAATTGGCTCTATTGATTGTCCTTTGTGTTCTGGGTCACTCCCTCCACTTTCTGGATTGGTTCCAGGCTGTCCCCTTCCCTTTTCCCCACTCCCATACTTAAGGTGTGGGACAGAGAGAAAAAGTCACTTTTGTGGGCTCTCTCTGGGTGTGTACAAGCTTCGCATGGACTTAATAAACCCCAGTTGAATTCCTCACTAGAGTCCTTCCTTCTTCCTCGCCACTGCTCCTGCTTCTGCCCAAGACAAGAACCCACAAGGATTGGGAACGCATCCCAAACCTTCACTGTGGGCTCAGTGCCAGAGCTAGCCAGAAACGGAAACGCGAGTTCCCTGAGAACAGCACCGCACCGTTGCAGTGGAGTGACAGCAGAAAGTAATGGCTTCAGACTCATGGAGGAAACAGTTAGATTGGCTATTAGGAAGAAATTCTCCCTTGTGAGGGTGGTGAGGCCCTAGAAGGGTTTGCCCAGAGAAGCTGTGGCTGCCCCATCCCTGGAAGTGTTGAAGGCTAGGTGTTCGATACTGAATACTATAATTGATAGCTTAAACATCTTCATGAAGGACTTCTGCTAATTACGACAAAATTGTATAAATCTGCAGGGAAGACCACCAAACCCCTGAATTTCTCTCTCTCTCTCTCTCTCTCTCTCTCTTTCTTTCTTTCTCTCTTTCTCTCTCTCTTTCTTTCTTTCTTTCTTTCTTTCTTCTTTTTTACTATTAAATAAAATATATCAAGTTTTTTGGCACCAACATCTAACCTCATTCCATTTTAATCACATTTCTAGATCAAATCAATTTTATTCGTAGAGGCTTAGTTTCCTTTGCTCTACTGTGTTAAACTGGTTTGTAACACCAGGTCAAACAGGGCTTGGGAGCAACCTGGTGTTTAAGGTCCTGTCCAATCAACAAGATTCTAGGATTCTATGATAAGAAAGATTTTCTTCAGCTATGAAGTAAAAACACTGCCACAATGGGTTCTGAGGCAGGACCTCAGGAGAGGCAGAGTGTTATGCCCCAGTCCACTCAGTGGGTTTAGGGGAAGGCTCATTCACCCTGTGCTGTTCATGGGGAAAAAAAAAATCTCAGAAGTTCAATAACAAGCTTTTACTTGCAAAATTTAGAACATTAAGGTAGAATAAGGTACTCGTCAAATTTTAAAGCAACATTCAGACAAAGGAAGGCACTTCACAAATCTTAACTTAGTGAATTTAAACTTAGCCAACTTATCAAGTAACAAGGCATTTACAAAGGCATTGACTGAAATTTTTTAATCTGGCTTACAAGGCATTTTGAGAAAAAGAAGTTAGGTGAAGAAATGGAGAAAGAAAGAGAAGGAAAGGATAAGACTAAAAAGATATCACCTGTGGATCCAGGAACAAGACTTGATTGTTGCAATTTAGATGCCCTTTTGTTTAAGTGATGGTTGCAGTCTTGATCCATTGAGAATGGGGGAAGCCCACAAAACACAAAGGAAGTCCACAAAACACAAATTTCAACGGTTAATATGTACTTGCGTTTATATGGGAAGACCCAGGTACTTTCCCTGCAGGGGAATTTTACATGTCTGTTGTGACACTGTGGATCATGCCTGTGGATCATGGTGAAGGCCCTAGAAATAAGTCCAGAGGCACTTCAGGGGTCTTGGATGGTTTATGATCCCTTCTAAGACATGAGACCTGCCTCTCACATCAGCACAGCTGAGCCAGATATGCCCCGTGAGAAGGGATGAAAACCATCAGGTCTGCATGGAAATGTCCCAGTACCTCCCCCAGCAGGAGTGGGAGTGGAGAGTTTTACAACTGAGCCAGTTATTTAAAGAATGACATTGGCATGATACCAAGAAGAAGAAAAATTAGAAGACAGAGAGAAATGGTTTGTGGATGGATCGGCAAGAGTTATAGAAGGGAGAAGAAAATCAGGGTATGTGATAGTGGATGGGAAGTCAGGAAAAGTAGTAGAGTTGGGACCCCTAAGTGCTAGTTAGTCAACACAAGCTTGTGAGTTGTATGCAGTTTTGCAGGCACTTAAAAAATTAAAAGGGAAGAGAGAGACGATTTTAACTAACTCCAAATATGCATTTGGAGCAGTCCACACCTTTAGGAAAATTTGTGAAGAAAGTGGTTTAATCAGCACATGTGGATGAGGGTTGGTTCATAAAGAATTAATAAGAAAAATCCTAGAGGCTATTAGGGGACCAGGAGCAGTTTCGGTAGTACATGTTAAAAGACACCAGGTGGGGATGCAATTTTGGACTCGGGGAAATAATTTGGCAGATAGAGAAGCTAAGAAAGCAGCATTACTGATGGTAAATATCGCAGATGTCAGAGGGGATAAGACCCAGGAATATCCCTCCTGTCCCTCCTCGAAGGAAATTGAAGGATATGAGAAAATAGGAAGAAAGTGGGAAGAAGGTAAATGGAGATTGCCTGATGGAAGAGAATTATTATCTACAGATTATACAAGGAAAGTTTTAAATAGGCTTAACCAACAGACCCATTGGGGAGCACAGACACTTGCAGAGCAGTTTTTGAAATTTTTTGGGTGTGAGGGAATCTATGAGTTAGCTAAACAGGAAGTACAAGGGTGCATGATATGTCAGAGAAAAATCGGACTAGGACACAGCGAACTCCATTAGGCGTCTGTCCCATAGCAAATCAACCGTTTGAGAAGATTCAGATATATTTCACTGAACTACCAAAAGTGGGGAGGTATAAATATCTGTTGGTAATAATGGATCAACTAACACACTGGGTAGAGGCCTTTCCTAGTAGCAGGGCTACAGCCCAGACAGTGTCAAAGATACTGTTAGAAGAAATTATACCTTAATACGGTATAGTAGGCTACATAGATTCAGATCAAGGGACGCATTTTACATCAAAAATTATCAAGCAATTAGCAGACGCTTTAGGAATCCGTTGAGAATATCATACCCCATGGCACCCTCAGAGTTCAGAAAGAGTAGAAAGGATGAATCAGACGTTAAAAGCCCAGTTGTCAAAATTATTGTTAGAAACTAAAATGTCATGGGTTAAGTGCCTTCCTTTAGCCCTGTTAAACATTAGAACTATGCCCCACTCTGAAAGTGGGCTGTCACCCTTCAAAATGTTTTATGGAATGCTATATGAACATGGGATGCCAGTGGGACGCCCAAGGTTAGAGGACAGCCAAATTCAGCCTGACTTGATAGCAATAAATAAGAACCTGCAGAAGCCAAGAAAGAAGGGACTAATAATGCAAAGCACCCCTTTGGGGTTTGCCATACATAAAATACAACCAGGAGATGAGGTATTAATTAAAACCTGAAGAGAATTCCCTCTAACACCTCACTAGGAAGGTTCTTTCCTTGTGCTACTAACCACAGACACAGTGGTATGAACAGCCAAAAAGGGCTGGACACATGCTTCCCGAGTAAAGAAGATTGAGTGTTAGGAAGAGACATCTGAATGGAAAGTGACTTCTCCAGGAAACTTGAAGATAAGACTACACTGGCATGCCAAATGACTGAAGGGGATAAGATAAGTTGTTTGGTACCCAGGTGCAAATGCTATCCATCTGTTCATTTTGAATGCTGTTATTGTCAAGAAATTTGGGCTATACAGTGTGGGAGAGGATATAAATGTAAAGGACTTCATTCAACATGCTGGGAAGAGGAACGAGCTCTAACCACCCATTCCTTAGTGGTTGCTACTAATTTGGGCGTATTGGAATTAGACTCTCCAGAGTGGTATCGCTTACTCAAAAAGGGAGTGAGGGGTAAATTGGATTCAAAAGGGCAAGCCCTAGTAATCGAGTGTCAGCAGTGGAACAAAGTACCCTGTAATGCTGATACAGTCAAACTATCGAGGTGGGGTGCCTTTAAGAGGAGGTATGCGACTTGTTCCACTTATGGTTCCCCTGAAGACTACCCCTGCTGCCAAGAAGATGGACTCCCTTGTTGCTGGTGGCAGCCCTGTAGGTGCAGGCAAAGGCAGAGGAGTATGCCTGTGGGGAATTCTGATGGTTCTGAGTCTAATGATGAGCAAGACAGCCAGTCTGGCTGGGCTCTGCTTTTCAACACTGAGGTGATTCTCGGGGAGCAATGGCTGTGGGCAGTGCTTTAAGACCACCTTTACAGGACAGGTGGTTACAAAAACCTTGGTGTACCAGACCCACTATGACTGCAAAAGCAGCAACGAGAGGGGGAACTGCACATATAATGACACTCAATATAAAATGTGCCAATCAGAAAGGGAAATAGTCTGTTATGTCCCAACAGCGATACCTAAAGACTGGTGGTTAGAGGCGTGGTTGATGAAAAAAGAGAAAAAAGTATTAACCCATGTGTTATACAAACAAGCTGCTGAGTTAGAGCCTATTATTCCCACCACCTGTGAAAAATGCAATCGTATTGTATAGATGGGAGGAGGAATGGAATCAAAGTTTGTGGCACACTTCCAAGCCCATACAGTATGTTATGATCACAGCCAATTAGAAATGTGTATAATTGGTAAAAGAACATATTGAGTTGGAGAAAATTTAAAATATGACAAAAGATTTTCTCTCAGTGGTGAGCCTGTAATACTTAATCTTCTCAAAGATGATGCTGATTGAATTTGCTTGTGATTTGACAGAACTCTTTGTTTCTCAAGAGATGAAGAAGAGCTAGATCCAGAGAATAGAATGAAACAAATAGCTCAAGAATTAAAGAAACAGGAGTCAGAGGTGAGGAAAAGAAGCATGGAGCAAGAAAAATTAGAAACACTAAGTGAACAATATGGACAGTTAGAACAACAGTATAGTGATTGGGGCTTATCCGCCTCAAATAAGAATGTTTTTGTAGACCTAATGCAAGAAATTGCTACAGAATTAGGATTAGCTAATTGTTGGATCTGTGGAGGGCTAAAATTGGCTGAGAAATGGCCATAGAAGGGTGAGAGTCTAGCTCCAGAGCAACTTCTAAAACACAATAACACTCAGATTTCTAAAACATTGAAACGACCTGAAGGGTGGGCTTTGGATCAGCTAATAATTGGAACAATTTGTATCAGCCGGGAAGGAAAAAGATACACTGAAATAGTGGGATATGTGAAAAACGAGGTTTAAAAAAAAACTCTTAAAAATTAAAGTATAAAGTTGGAAGTTATTAGTTATAGAATTGTAAAGTTAAATGTTAGAAACTGTTTGTACTCATTTTATAATATATCTTCATGGCCTGTCAAGCAAGAATGTCATTTCCATGGCAACGTAAGACTCCTACACCTCTCCACTCTGCCTGGCTACTTCACCCCCTCCTCCCTGCTCATGGAGAACGAAACTCTAACACCCCTTATGGTAATTAAGGATCCCAGGATGCAACGCCTCAGGAAAATCGGGACAACTTCCAAAACAAACAGTAATTAAGTCTCTTTGGCAACAACTTAAACCAAAAGGAATGGCGGCAATAAAGACTGAAAAGTAGAAGCCAACTGAAGCCTGAAACTTTGATCTCGCTGTGACCAGAAAAACATTCTACACAATCAACCACTCGGCAGAATCATATTGGAAATGGAATTGTCAGGAGCATGCTCCCGTGAGGCAGGGAGGCTAATTCCCCACTTGGCTGTGTGCAGCAGCAGAGTGCCCAGCCCCCCCCTTCTTTCTCAGCACTACGGTGGAGGCCACCCCACCCCTCCAGGCGCCTGTTTTTAAAAGAGCTGATATTTTAATAAAGGCATTTAAAGGAGGAAACTTATCTCCTGCTATTTTTCTCAGTTGGTGCCGAAACCCGGGAATGGCCACATCCAGAAGAGGATAGAAGAGGACAGAAGTGGACGTCATCTGGCTCCGAACCTCTGGGAATGCTGGCCCCCCCAGATCAAGAAAACCATGCTCCCTGGCATCATTTGGACACTGCTGCAGAGCACTTGGTAAGACCTCATGACGGGAGCAAAAGGAGGCGAGTGAGTGTGTGAATGGGGGAGGGACCGGCCTGGACTCCCCCCCTCCCCCCCCGAGTGAGTGTGGCTTCTGAGTACCGTGTGGTGACTCTTGCAAAGGAGCCCATCGGGAAAAGGAGGAAGCGAGTGAGTAAAGCGCTCCCAGGGGCTTAGAGGCCCCCCTCCGAGTGGGCGGAGGAAACCTAGGGTGTGAGTGGCCCGTGAGAGGCTGTTTGTGGGGCAGGCCCTCCCAACGGGGGTGGGCCACCGAGGCCGTCCCAAGCGTGCAGGAAGGCTGAGGGCAAGAGCGTGAGGCACGTACCACACTAGTACCAGGAGCTTGGGATAGCTCAATGTGTGGGGAGTGTTTGAGAGCACTGGCCGGGGCACGGCCCGGGGTGTCTGCGGGTGTCGGGGATAGGCACACACTGCGCAAGTTCAGGGAGTTCAGAGTAACTCAAGGCGGGAGGAGTGCTTGATCTCTCAAAAACCGTGGATACTGGCTGGGGTGACCTACACGGGGTGCAGCGTGACAGGGGTCGGTAGGCACCTAGAGAGAGGTGTATCGGCCGAACATGAGAGGTAGGGAAACAAGTTTCAGCTGGCAGTAGGGTGAGTGAGTGAGGTACACACTGTACACTCAGTCCTGGCAGTAGGCAGTGCTGACCCCCAGGGCCCGGGCATATCGGCTGTCTAACAGGGACTGCCTGGTGTACAGGGGTGCAAGAGGGTACTGGCTGGGGTGGTGGCTGGGCCCAAAAGAGAGGGGGGTAGGAACCAGACCATTCCTGAGTACCACGGGGCTTGCAGGGGCAGGGGCTGAGACCCTAAGGGCGGGTCTTCCAGACTGCTTCCGGGGCTCCTGAGTGTGGGTACTGGCAGGGGTAGTGGCCGAGACTCTGAGGGCGAGTCTTACGGGCTACCTACGGGTACCAGTGTGAGTGTGGAAAATTCTGAGAGAATGGGTGGATGCATGAGCAAGACTGGTAAAAAGAGAGAAGTAGAGGAAAGTAACAAGATTAAGGGCATCCCACCAGAAAGCCCACTAGGGTGAATGTTAGAATCATGGGAAAGTAATGATAGAACTAAGGATCTAAGTAAGATTAAAATGATTCATTATTGCATTGAAGTTTGGCCAACTTTAGATTTATCTAACCAGTGGCTGTGGTGTGGAACCTATGCACCTATGCACCTGGAGAACGTGCACCTATTTAACACTGACTACCCCAGCATTTTATTTCAAAGCCCTCCAGAGTCTCCACTATCTTGGGCACCAGAACATGTACTATGTTAAAGTATTCATAATTAAACAATACCATAGGACAATTAACATGCAACTTCACCCTGGTAACAATCAAAGAGAATATGCACCACTGAGACAAGACAGTTCCCCTGGGTGTACTTTAAGCCATCTTATTTTACATGTTGGACCTTACTCAGATATATTCCTCACACTGAGGCTGGACTGCATTCTGCAAATGCCTGGTTTTTCCCACTGCCCTCACAAGCCAGAGAAATTAGCCTAGAAAGAGACTTTTTCCAGGCATCTGCACTAAACAAATGAATCTCAATCCAATCACAGAAAACAAACACCAAATCTGGCTCAAAGAGTTAAGATATAGTTTGGACCTCTAAAGTCCTGCTATACTGCTTTAGAATCTTACAGGTCTTGGCACACATTTTATTAGCAGTAATTTCAAACTCACTGGCAGATCACTGATGCAAACATTGACAAGTGTCAGCCTGCCACCAATCCCTGCAGCAAGCCCTGAGAAACACCAGCTTTCCTACTGATAACTGCCTCACAAGTATTTTTTTCACCTTTAATTCATTCTATATCTACTCTACTGCTTCTGGGAGATAATATTTGACTCCAGCTGCACAGTTACATAGTACAACTGCTCTGTGCTGCATTTATTCAGTAACCTCTCTGTCAAACTTTTACTTTCCACAAAAAATGGAATCAGGGATATTTGATGACACCTATTTATCACAGGTTGCCACAGACTGTGACCATTAGTCTCAGTCTTCCCCTGAGCTCCCAAAACCTGGATTTCTCTTTGCTCTCAGAGTTTCCTTCAGCCAATAATTCTGCAAGTTCCTGTCCTCACACCCTGGTATCCATGATCCCATCACAGGGGAACACAACATCTGCAGCCCCTTGGTTTTCTCCCACAATCTCTCTGCCCCTTTTCCCTATTTTCCTATTTGCGCCCAATATCTTTGTGGCACACACTGTACAACATGTTCAGCTGGAGATTAAAAAAATCAAAGTGTTCCCTAAGCAGATCCAAACTTTCTTTTGCTTATCTTATATATAATGAGAAAAAAAATAGTGTATTAATACTTTTTACCTTTCCTTAATGTTCCAGGCTCTTTGCATTCTTTTCCTTTATTTGCACTGGTTGCTCCTAATGGTCAAATCTTGGGTACAGTGAAGCCTGTTTCCCCTTACTCCTTGATTTGGGGACACAGTGAGGGATGGAGCAGCAGTGGCATCACAGAGGTTTGTTTATCCTTACTTTTGCAGTCATCTGGTACTTAGTCCTGGATCAAGGGCTTTAAACAGTTCCCCACTCAGCTCTGGCAGGAACTGCAGCCCACCATCTGCAGGCATGCAGGGGCTAATTGTAAAATACTCCCCAGGCTCAAACTTAGTGTAAGTAAAGAAGTAGGTAGAGCTGCTCACCATAGATTTTCTGAATTCCTTGGAGGTCATCCTGGGGCAGTTTGAAGTTGTGTGTTTCCATGTACTGGTAGAAAGGAGCCATGATAGCACTGGGATCATTGGAGTGCTCTAGACCCAGGGCATGCCCCAGCTCGTGGACTGCAACCAGGAAGAGATCATTCCCTGTGGGAAGAAAGCACACAGGTCAGCACACAGCCACAGCCTGGGGCCATCCCAACACCCTTTTGCCCATAAAGCCAGAAGCAAATGCTTTGCTCTCCTACTGCACAGCAGGTCAGCTCTTGGAGAAGGTTTTAGTCCCAAAAATCTGCACAGCCTCCAGCCATTGTCATGGAAAGGGCCAGAGGCTGCCAGTCCCAGAGCAGGTAAAACAGGCAGTGCCTGAGTGAAAGGATACTGTAGAATCTTTTGTAGAGAAATTTACAGAAAATTGCCAACAAAATGGTCACTGTGATACCACTGACTCCTTATCTGAGTGCTGCCAGGAGAGGTGAGAGCACACACAGTACGATAATCAGTGGTGAGGTGAGTGCTTTGTGCCCCTTCTGGGTCCTCTGGTGCCATGCTCTGATCTGCCCTGGACCAACAAACCATCAGGGAGGTCTGCAGGCACCTGGCAAGGCAGGAGGAATGACAGAGAAGACCAGGACAACACCCACTGTCCCATGTGGGCAGCCCCATCTCCTCCAGCATGGGCTTCTCAACGTGCTTTTACTGTGCTGGACCCCCGGCACTGCCACGTGTGCAGGAGCTGAGCTCCATCCTGCCCCACTCCCACACAGGGAAAAGGCTGGGTTGGATCCCAGTGGTGGAAGACAGAATGAAGGAGGAAAGAAGGGTCAGGACTCCTCCTGACAGGAAGAAGGAGGGATGAGGAGCCCTGCCTGGTGCAGAAGCTGGGAGCAGTGCCAAACAGGGGTACCTTTATCTCCACAGGCACACATTCCTCTTCAGTCCCACGGGGCTGGGACCCTCATCTCTTTGATGTAGTGTGGTCCTGGATGTCCTACTCCATAAGGGCATTGGAAAGTGACCCAGGCAATGATGTGTAGGGATGAAGACACAGCCAACAAGGACTGATGTAAGGGTCTCCTCATGGCAGTAAAATGTCTGAGTCCTCAATTCTGTCTGAATTTGGGATCCTCTGGTTTTTTTTTTTTTGCAAGGCAGAAACCAAGAACACTTGCAATCAGACACTTGCAATCAGTTGTCAGTGGCAGTTCAGTGGTTGCTCTGCAGCCTCTCCAAAGAGCTTCTTCACACCTCCAGCTGCACCTGCCTTGGAGTACCAAAGCTCAGTTCTGTGCTGAGCTCTCCCTGAGACAGGAGTTGCAACAGTGACTCACACAGAACCATCTCCACTTTTTAAATAGTTACTGCTTCACTCTTAGCCATAAAAACATGACAAAGCAGTTTCAGGGGTCTGCAAGCCTCTACAGCAGGGAGCTTTGCCAGCATCTGAAGATACCTGAAAATCAGTACCAAACAGAGCTCCCCCAGCCACACATACCACCTCAAAACAGTTAAGTGCTCTAAACATTTGAGTTGGAGGGTGAAAGCATCTGAATGTGCAAGACATGTTAAAATACACAAATGCATTTCAAATAAATTTTTAAATACAATTGTCCAAAAATATATACAGCCTAAAATTCAGCCACATATTTATGTAAAATTTTAGAATTTCTGTGTTTGGAAAATCCAAATGGAGACCTTCTTAGTCATTTTTTTTCTCATCTGTTGCTGAAAAATCTGGTGTGTGCAGAACAAGTCAATACAATGTCCAACAGCATAGTATAAAATCCATGAAGCAGTTTTATGGTAAAGTTCAGAGGACTGATGACTCTTCACAGGTTTTCAAAAACACTCAAGCTTAGAAGATGCACCCAGATTCCAAATGGGATTCAGAGATTCTATGTCCTTTTGCAAAATTGAATGGACTTAGTCCCCTGTATCACCTAAATGCTCATGAAAACATCATTTTCAGTGCTACCACAACTACTTACACATGGAAGTCCACAGTAAAGGTCACTCAGTACAGAGCTGACCTCAGGAGACCCTGCTCATCACTCACCACAAGCTCACAGTCTGTGCCCATGCTCAGGGACATTTTCCCTCACCTCCCCTTGGTGGTATTTTTCTCCTTGCTAAATTATCTGCAGTATTTGTGCTGCCAGCAGGTCTAGAACTTGTCTCTGTGTAACTCTACATACAAATCTATGGAAGTGACTTGCCTCTATTGGCTAAACCTTTACCAGGAGCATAAGATCAGGTACTATCTTAAGATAAATTTGTTTTAAATAGCTTTCAATCACTTGTTTCTGCCCAAAATAAATGCCAGCCCACTTTACAGGTGGAAAACAAATCCTGCAGACTCACAGGATGGTTGAGGCTGGAAGGCACCTCTGGAGATTGTTTGGTCCAATGCCCAGCTCAAGAAAGGCCAAGTAAAGCAGGTTGTCTTGTCAGGTTTTGAATGTCAAGTTTCTCGTACTTGAAGCTGCACACGGGGCACTCCAGATGTGGCAAGTGGAAAGGAAGGATCCTCTCCTTGCTGGCATTGACCTGCTGCCATTGCTCCTCCAGGGGCAGCCCTGGATGCTGTCAGCCTTCTGTGCTGCTGTCTCATGTTCAACTTGCTGTCAACCAGGAGCCCCAGGTCCTTCTCTGCAAAGCCATTTCCCAGTCTCTGGGCCACCAACAGTCCAGGGGCAGGGCTGTGCATTTCCCCTTGCTCATCTTTCTTATGTTCCTGCCAGCCTGTTCCTCCAGCCTCTTGAGATCTCTGAACAACATCACTGGGCAGTGCTACAAACCACTCCTCCAAATTTCCTGTCATCTTCAAACTCACTGAATGTGCATTCTGCTACATCCCTGATGTCATTTCATCAAGGTACTAGTCAGTACTGACCTCATGCAGCTCCTCTGACACATATCCTGAACTTCTCCATCTTGCACTTACTGCAGCCAAGGATGCAGCTGATCTTCACACCACCCACATTTCTCCAGCTATCAGGTCCAGCAGATCATCACTGTTTGTTCCTTGATCACCAGTGAGACAACCAGTAAGAATTCTTTGATAAGCAGCAAGATGAAGGCTCATTCCTGAAGAAGTAACTCAACTACCACGGTGGTCGGGCCAACCAGCTCTTCCATGATGGAACAGAAACACAACGTTTTCCCAGCTATGCTCAGGAAATACTTGTTCCTGGAAACACAGCTGTGGAAAACAGCTGCTGCTGTCCAGTTTTAAATCACCATTCTGACTGGCAGTTGTGTGTAAGGATGTCACAGAGCACAGAAAATGTTGGCTGGGAAGCTTTGTTGCAACTAGAGGTAAGAAACTCTCAAAGAAATGAAAACTGTCCCAAGTTCCAGTTCAGCCACAGTGGGCAGGTCAACAGTGGAGTGGAAAAGCTCTCCTCCTCCATGGCCAGGAGGCCACCCAAACCAGAGCAGTGATAAACCCAGGCCAGTGGCTGGAGCAGATGAAACAGAGCTCAAGAGAATTCCTAGAAAGTGAACTGACCTCCACAGAAAGCAAGACAAGAAGCTCCTCCTAGCTCTCTCCAAGTGCCCTGATTCTCAGTGCTGTGGCTGCTTCTCATTTGCTTTTGCTGAAAGGCAGTCATGGCAGCAGAAGCACACACAGCTCCCTCTCTTTCTGCTCCCTGCCATGGCCAAAAATTTCTCACCATTGTTTGATCCTCTCATCTTTCTATTCCAGCCTCTTCCCAGACACATCTGTTGATCTTTTCCTTCCAGCATGCCCCTGTCATCTCCTTCCTCCATGCTGCTGTACACTCTAAGGGGGTCCCAGGTCTGAAACAACTACATCATTCTCAGAGAACAAGTGAGACAGTGCTGGAGCCCTGAGAGGAGGAGATGGGAGAAAAAAGTCTTAAGACCATTTCAGAAGCCCAGAGTTCTCAAAAATCCAGCTCTGGATTCATCATCCTGTTTTCTCTGGAATGGTCACTTCATATCAATAATACTGTTAAGCAGCAAGTTCCCTTTAATTTGCTAATGGTAATGGGGTAGGGAATTCCATAGCATGGAAGAGAACACATTGTTCATTTCCTTTTAAAAGGGTGGGCTAAGATTTGCTCTGAAAATATCGATGTATAAAACCACCAATGTGGTTCTCTCCTCCCACAGCATTGGGCATGGAGCTGTGAGGGCTCTCTCTGTTCTCACCCACTGCTGAGCTGAAAGAACCTGGAAAGGAGCTTGTACCATTGTTTCTGTTGGTTCTTGAACACAGAGAAAGGTCTCTGACCTCCCAGTTCTCCACATTTCTAGTCCAAACAGCATTCCCCACAGTGTCCATCTTTTTGGAGCAAGATTCAGATGGAGAACTAACAGCCTAGCTTGATGCTTTCCTACAGAAACAAGGTCAGGCAACGGGATACAGCTCCCTAATTTCCTGTTCAACCCACTCCCCCAAGACCAAGTAACAAGAAAAACTTGCACTCAGAGTATCCCAGGCACCTGGGCAAGACAGTAGGGTTAAGAAGGATCTGTACTTGGAGGAAACAGTCTCAAGAGAAATACAACAATTTTTGCTCATTTGCACCATCTGTACAAAACAAACAGGTCTGGGCAGAGACCTGCCTGAGCTTCCTCCTTCCCAGTTCTCAGGAGGCAGCCAAAATGAGCATCAGAAAGAGGATGACCCTGTACATCTGGTGGGAGTAAGTCAGCTCAGTGAGTGAAATAGTGACCTGCTATGCTGAACACAAAGAAACACAGTTAATTTAGCTTAGAAGCTGCTGATGTGTTTTTCTTACCAGCACAATGTTATCACCACAGAAAATGACAACTGAGGACTTACCTATAGCACTATAAAAGCATCTTCCATTGTCATGATGCCACACCAGGTGAATACACTGCTTACTTTACAACCAGCTCAATGGCTCTATACAATTTGAAACAGATTTGAGTTTTCTTAATTAAAAACAAGTGTTCAGGATAAACCTCATTAGCTGGTGGGCTCCCAGATGAGCTAACTTACTTTAGATAAACTGCAATATAACCACATATCAATCCCAGATCTTTGGTGAAAGGACTCTCAAATTGTTTGTAACATTCTATCTTTCCCTGCAGAGTAAAGAAACACATGGTTTTATTGCAACAACACAGGAAATACTGGAGTCACAGATTAGGTATTTATGTATGAACTTCCTTCAACTCTAAAACTCCACCCCTCCTGATTCTTTGATTTTAATCTTCCTCTGGAAAAATCATTCAATAGGTAACAGACACCTTGAGACAGCTTTTCTTTGTGAAGTTGCCAGCACATGCCTTCTTTCACAGTGTCATTCCTTTTAACTATGAAAATCCATACCAAAACGCTTTATTTGGCTAAGAAACTCACTGAATAATTCCTGTAGGTCAGCGAAGCCACTTGCTGAAATGCCTGTCAGTTCACAGCAGCAGGTCACAGGGACTCCATTGGGGCAGTGCTACCAGTTATTGCCATCAGTGTTTAGCCCTGAGCACGTGGGTAGGCTCTGGAGAGCACACAGCACTGGGGACTGTAAATCCAGGACACAGCTTCTAAGACAACAGAAGTACAAATAATATTGCATAACTGATTAACAGCAGAAGAGACTGAATCTCTGCTCTTCATCATGTTAGCTTTATACTTTATGAACTGTATCACTCTGCCAACACTTCTACATATTGTAGTGCACTCAGACACAATTAAAAAGACATATGAAGGTTATATTTTCAAATTTTATTAAAGCAAGAATGATACTGAAAAAGTCAGATGATTGACTGTGTGTGACAACAGCATGCCTCAGGTAATTACAGAAGAGATGGTGTGAACTAAACATGCTTTAAATACACTAAAATGATCCCTTCCATCCCAACAGTCATATAGAGACAACTGTTTCCCAAGCACAACTTAAAGAAGCTTTAGGGCTACTCTAAGCTATGCCTTGGTTCTTGCATCTTCAGACCTGGTAGGTCTGACTTGTCCAACAAAACATGTGATTTGTCTGTGCTCCTCCATTCACCTCCACAACATGCTCTACTCAAGGAAAGCTTTTCAACATTCTGAAGACCCTGAAGAAGGGGTGATACCGCTCTGGAATTCTGTGCAAAACAGCTTTTCTATCTAGAAAGGAAGAAAATATATGTTAAAAAGAAATACAGGTGTTACTTTGTTCGTAAGAAATTATTGTTACTTGTAGCAATGAACATGTATGTTGTTTCTTAAGGAATTAATGAAAACTCTGAAAAGTGTCTATGTAAACAGCTTCCCAGGAGAAAGAAGGAGTGACCTGCAGTTTTAACAGCAACTGTACCACAGCCATGTTACACTGATCCCCAGGAGACCAAGGGACTGCACAAGGACAAAGACCCACATTATGTTACCAACATGAAAGGTTATTTGCCTTTATTGCCCAAAAGGCAGGGTGCAAATCAGGGCTGGTAGCTCTGCTATACACCTTACTAAGGGTGCAAACTGTGCTTTATCTGACATGCATAGAGGACACTATGAGGAGAACCTCCTGTAGAAACTCAAGAGGAAAAATATAAACTAATGGTCTGGAATGGTGAGACCAAAATTGACAGAGTGGGCAGCCAGAAGGAGGGGCAGTCATGCCATTTCAGCTGGCTCAACAACATGACAGTCAGTGGAGTAGGAGTGTTCTGCTGAAAAATTAACCCCATCTTTCACAAATGTAGGTTGTAATTCCATAAACAATTCAATATCAAAGAATTACTAATCCCAAAATGAAAATTCCTATTTGCCTATACCAGCAGAAAATTTGCTAGAACACATGGTAAAGCAGTATAGGAAAAAAAAAAATCACAGAAACACAAAAAATGTAGATGTGACTTTCACTGCACTTGTCTTTCAGAGGAGCTATTTGTATTTTAAAAGTATTTAAAGACAGCAGGGTCTACTGACAGAATTCAGTCCCGACCCAGCTGTGGAAAACACTGGAAGGTAACTAAAAAACCCCAGGTCTTGGCAAAGGCAGTGTGGACAATGCAGTCTGGGATATCTGGAATCCTTTTCTGCCCATCAGGTTGAAATGATATTTAATTCCTGATGCTGGCAACAGAACAAGTGTTGTTCTGCAAGCGATGAGAGTTGCTCTGTGCCACAGTGAGGGTGTTCTGCAGAACAGGAGACTTTCTGTCTTTTTCCTCCCCTGACACACAATTTCCTAATGGGGCTGTAAAGACTGAGTAGGACTGAGACACAAGAGAGCTGGGATGGAAGAGATCTCCCCATCAGAGTCATATCCTTGGTGGATTTGGGTAGAGAAGGCAATACCAGTCAAACTGTTTTCAAACTGTGAGCTCTCCTTCAGAAACAGGAGAGAAAAGAAAAAGGAACTTAAGCAATTCCCAGGTTTGGTGCTCGCATGTGATGTCAAAATCCAGAGTACTGGGTGTCATTTCCCTGCTGATGCTACAATCCACCTCTGCCTGTGATGACCTGCAAACTCTTTTCAAGAATTTCTCTATTTTTTTTTTCTTCCTGATAGCCTGTTGTTTTTCTCTTCCCCTCTTCAGCAAGTGGAATGCAGCAAGTTTATTAAAGACACTGTTCCATTTTGGCTCATTTCACATCATCAGTTTCTGCTTTACAAAAGGAAAGTGATAAAAAGAGGCTTTTTGGCTCACCTTGATTCTTGTGACCTGCTTTTTTCACAGTTGTTTTTTTTCTTCCTTTTTAAGGGACTGACACATCATTGTGATCCTTACTGGCTCTTTCCTGTGAATCCCAGAGTATTTCATTCTCTGTGAAAAGAAGTAAAATACTTTACTTTGATTATACATAAATCAATAGGATTCCAAATACCTATATAACTATATTCATACTCTGTGTATTGAATGACTACTAGCAACTGCAATGGGATAATACTTTTCTTTAAAGAACACTGTGAACATCAAGTGTATTCACAAGTACCATCAGGTGTATTCACAAGTACAGTGTTTTGAAAATTTGGAATTTGGAGATGACCCTTATAAATGAATTTCTGCAGTAATCAATAACTAGCACTGCCAAACTTTAAGATCCAGCCTGCATTGTGAAGCCACTGCTGTGTTTGTAGAATGACAGCAAACACACCAAAAGAAAGCACTACTTACAGAGAGGCTGTCCAGGGGTGGAGAGGAGAATCTGAAGACAGAAATCTTCCCTGTGTGCTGATAGGCTTCCTCTCTTCTCCTTTAGGTTGACAGGACAGAGGTGTAATCTCAAACTGTTGCTGATTTAAGCTGCCTGATTTGATTTCTTTTTACTGTGGCTGGCTGTCTTGAAATCACGTGTCTATATCCTTGTTCAAATCTGTTCAATGAAGTATGTGAGAGAGATCTGGCTTATGGGAGTGAGTCTCTCTCCAAGCAGCTACAGGATGAAACCAGTGTTAAGTATGTCCTGGAGATTAAACACTGAACTGGTCTTCAGTGAACAAAGTACCAAGCAACAGTATGACCTGGTGATGTATTATCAGAAGGCCTGAGAGAATAAATTGAAATTTTAATACAATTTATGCCCCACTTGACTTCCAACATGTATATGAAAGCCTTCCAGGTCTTCTGTGTTAAGGGACACGTGAGTAACTTCAAAGCAGCTCTGGTTTTTGCTCTGGAAAACGCTGATGCTCATTTTCGACAACAGTGTCAAAAGCCTGAAAAATAATGATGGATTCAAAATGCCATTTGTTAGAACAAAACTCTTTAGATGTGGAGATGTTCTGTATCTGAGAAATCAAAAAAAGAAAATTAAAAATCTACTTAGCAGCCAAACAGCACAAAAATTACACATGTTCTCTGTTGTGAGTTACTCATTGTATTCACACTCTGTAGATTGCTGGCCTCAGTACTTTCATAGAAAATGAACATGAGAAAAAGTGGTAAAATAAGAAAGAAATGAGACAAAGCAAGGCAAGACGCAGAGGAACAGGAATTAATTGAGGAGAAAAGACTACCAAGTTCTGGTAATTTGCTGGGTGAAGGTACAGGGGTTAAGGTGCATTTTGTTTTCCAAGCAGGCACTGCACTTGCACAAGTCAGGTAAGTGGGGAGCAAGCAGAGAGTACAGAGTCAGCCTAGGAAAATGGATGCCAATACAAATCTCAAAGACAAATAGAAAGCAACAGCTGGATACTCTGCATTCCTCTCAGTTCCTTCCCTCCACATAAAATATCACAACTGTAATCAAACAAAACAAATAGGATAAATAATGTTTAGCCAGCAATGTTTCCATAGTGACTGGAAACACCTGGAAGTCTTTGATAATGAAGAACTGTATGACTAGTTTTTACCTAAAAAAAGCCAAACCTACTGATAAATCCCCCTTAGCATCAGGGAATCTGTTGGATATTCTAACATACATTCTACGTTTATAGGATTAGTCTAGTCAATGCTCCAGAAACCTTGTACATTCAGGGATGGGGAAAAAAAAAAAAAAAAAAGAACAGTCAGAGGTGGTTATTCAAAAGGATCAAACAGCTGGCAAAAAATATTGTCAGCTACCTTTTCATGCACCTGTGAGCACCAGCGGCCCTCCCTCATGAAAGATTTCAATATTAAACAGTCCTGTTTTTAGAAGGTAACTAGCTGATAGAAACAGTGAATTTTATGAGCTGAATATCATGTTATGGCTCAGAGTTGCCATGGGAAGTAACTGCAATTTGTTCTTAAGTTCTAGGAACTCCAATTCTGTCTATGGCAGTGCTAAAGAATTATGGAAAATTGTAGATTGAAAGGCATGGCTGGAAGCCACCAAGTTTAACTTTCTTCTTCGAGCAGGGCTAATCTCAAAACTACATCAGGTTGCTCAGGACATCATCCAGCCACTTTCCAAAAGTCTCAAAGGATGGAGTCCTCACAACCTCTCCAGGTGCAGCCCCTGAGTTCTACCACTCTGTAGGTGAAGAAGTTTTACCTTACACCCCAGGAGGAGCTTTTCTTGTTGCAGCAAGGGGCACCCCTTGTCTTTTGTTCCTTTCTCTGTTCCTCCACCTCCATGAACAGTGGGCCTCTCTCCTCTGTCTAATATCTCCTCAGGTGGAAGACTGCTATTAGATGCTTCCTGCCCATCCTCCTCCTCACTAGGCTGACCAAGCCCAGTCCCCCTAGCTTCATCTTGCTTACAGGGATACAAATGTCCAGAGAATCAAGAAGGTTTGTGATGTTAATACGGCCACAACAGAAAACAATAAACCTTCAGTGAAGACAGTGCTTTGAACACACTGATCAGCAGATTAAACATTGACTTAAAGCTCTGCATTCCCACAAACAGGCCTGTCATGATCACTGGCTGTCAGTAAGCTCCAAAATTAGCTACTGCAATCAAAATTTTCTCCTTGAGATCCTTGCTGAATATTCACATTCATCAGCCTAGACAACATTTGGCTGCCCTGAAAAAGCTGGTCAGGTTCCTGAACATATGCCATGTCCAGATGGTGACTCCAGGAGTGCTTGCTCTGCTGTTCAGGTAGATGTCCACTGAAACAATGCTACTCCTTGTGGCAGAAGCACAGGGAAAAAGCTGTCCAGTTCCTCACCTCTGTGGCTGACAGAACCTTCCCAAAGGTGGTTCAGGCCCTTTTCCTTCTGCAGAAGCTCCTGCACTGAATTAGCACTGAATTAACTGAAGGTGACCTGTGAAGTCTCATCTCCCATACTGCTTCTGCCAGTGTCTTGCAAACTCTGGCATTGTTTTTGGTTGGCTTTCTCTCAGAAGCCCTGATCAGGAAGCTTTCCAAAGAAGCCTCTGCAGGAATGCACTGGGATCTGTGGGGGACACACTCAGTTGGAACAATTATAAAATTTGTTGACTTACTGTTAGCAAAGCTCAGCATTTCTTGCCAACATCTAAAAAGCCGCCACAGTGGTCATCCTACATTTACAGAAAAAACTTGGTACAGGTGTGGAAAAGAGGCACTGAAAGATGAACCCTGTGGTCTGTTCAATGATCACACAATGTGAAGCTGAGCCACACTGGAGTTGGTACAGAAATAACTCATCAGCTGTGGGTGCTCCCTGAAGGAGCTGAAGCACCCTGGGCACACTCCCACCTACAATGATACATGACAACAGATGATAGGGAGGGTTTTAGAGGCCAACTCTGGGCATGCTGAAAGAAATAAAATCTGGTGATCCCTGGCAGAGTATGGATACCCAGGTCTTACCTTACTTTAGTATTAAAAAGATTCTCTAATCTACCTGTAGGGGGTTGATGGACACCACAGATTTAGTGGTATGGTGTTAGCAACATGCATAACAGCAATTTGCTTTTAAAACACCAGGAGGGAGATTTGCCTGGGATGATTATTAATACTATTTGTACTGTTAAACTGGAGATAAAAATTTACTTTCTGTAATTAACCTGGATTAAACCAATGTTTGAGCTGTCAGAGGTGTGTAAGAGCTGTTATCTGTCACACTGATATTTAAACTGACAGAACTAACTTTCAGTCACACAGGATTCCTTTTTGACTTGTTTTGGAGTTACATACATCTGTAACTATTATTTCCATATAAAGTCAACTCGATTTGGCCAGTTAATAATCTATTTCATGCGTAGCTTCTATGCTTGAGCCAAGTAAGGTGCCAAGGTAGAGAGACTCCAGCACGGCCAAGTCTGTTCACCTCCTTTCAGGCTTTTGCTGCCTGAGCAACATGTCAGTGCTGTGAGTCTTGAGATGGCCAGTTCAAAGCCTGCTTGGCTGTTTCTACAGCACATTTCAAGTAGGAAAAGGCCCAAAACTTCAATAAAGGAGAGGAAAGTCTGGTGTTCCTTTTGATGAAACCAGCAGTTGGGACACTGTGCCTGCGCTGACGTGCAGGTGACCAAATGCTGCATCTGAGCAGCCAAGAGGGGCCCCGTGGCCAAGGAGCAGCTACACCCAAGGTCCTGCTGAAAGACAGGGACTCCAAACAGCTTCACCAACCTCCACGTGCCAGGCACCAAAGCCTAACAAGTCTGGGACCAGCTGAAGGCCAACAGCTGCTTTCATCCCTATTGAAGAGTACCTTCCAGGAGAAATATGAGGTCAGTCTCCACCACTGTGACCATGCCAGCTGCTCCTCATGTGTGGTTGTGTAGATGATTTATCTCTAAATACTCCCCCTCTTTTTCAGTTGCATCTTGTTTGCCGCATCACTTCTCTGATTTGCCTTGGTTCCTCCAAATTCCAGTGCTCTGCTTCATGCTTCCAGCTGCTCTCATCAACATTATCACCAGAAAACAAATGAATTATGTATCCCATGATCCCAGTTAATAGCAGCTGCTCCAGGAGTTCAACCTCCTACCTGGTTTTACCCATCCTCATCATAAGATTATCTAAATTAATCTTCCACGGCTTGCTTATGAAAATGCCAGAGAAGGCAGTACAATTATGAAGATAAATCAGCAACCATAAATTGAAAGTGCAGTCTTACTCAGCTAAAGAAACCGAACGCCTGAGTGGAACTGTAACTAATATCCAGGGGAAGGAAAACTTTGCATTCACTTTGAAAACCTATGCAGGGGTCATTCTTCACAGCAGAAGAAAATAGAAGGGCTGGTGCAAGTGCCCCTATTATCAAGGGCTCTAGAGGACAACCAACAGCATCACAGCTATTATGATTACACCAACAATTTTAAGGGACACGGCATTGGCCATGCTGTCCACAAGGGCAAAATCAGTATAATAATGACAATGCAAAATGATAATGAGTATATAAATACCAACTAACTATACCCTAGCTGTGATGATAAAGTTGTCAATAACCCCAGTGGATTACTACAAGGCATCTTTACAAGACAGAAGCTTTCATTAACAGGATATACCACATTCTCCAAGTACAAACTGGAGATGACTGTTTGCATAGAAAGATCTGCTCAAATCATTCTTATTTTTCCTGAGTGGATGAAATTTCATATGAAATGTTTCACTTTTATCCATATAATTTGTACTACTAGTGAAGACTGCAAAGCAGCTCTTCCATGGGGTGAGAGCTGCTTCCAAACACCGGCAGACTGGACCTGTGCAGGTGCCACAACACAGTGTAACAAATGCAGACCCACAAAAGCAAAGCTTCAGATCAGATTGGAATAATGGTAATAAAACTATATGGGTGAGAGGTCAGCAAAATATTCTAAGGATCTATGGCTATGGCACCAGTTTCAGCATTCTGCTCTGTTGACAGGAGATTTACTTTCACAATTACAAGACTAAGAGAGCTCCAAGGCAGATTGCTCAAATTTTCCCTTCAACTAATACACATTCTTGTCAGGAGCAGAACATTTTACACTGCGATATTCTGTGGGTTGATGTAAAGATACCATTATTACTTCATCTTATTTCAAGACTCTTACAGTCACTGGACATATGCTGAATGGCCAAACCAGTTCTTCTGCATGTGAATAAACGAGAGCTTTGCTAATGATTTACTGGTACAGCTCTGTTATTCTTTCACTGAGGTTTCTTCAGTTGCAGACTGATCAACCCTGTTGCCACAAAATACATATCTTAAGGACAAGCAAGACCGTGTTTGAAGAAATATTTCCTGTTAAACAGATTATATTGTCCCCACTAATACCTCCTTTTCAACAAAACTTGGCAGTGAACTGAGCAGGAAACCTCTGACCAAGAAAAAAACTCTTCAAGCCCTGCTAAAAGAATTTCAAATAGAACACATCAGAGGTGAGAACCTGAAGCTAGTGAATGCTTCAGTGACTATAGTGGAATAGTGAAACAGAAGGAAACCCCTCCCTAAAGAGGCCTGGATCATCCAGTGAGGAAACAGGACACCTTCACAATTGCACACCAAAGATAAGGATGCAGGCAAAACCAAATTCCTCACACAATATCTCTATAATGCTCTGACTACAGCCTTACCACTGTCACCCTCAAAACATCCAATTCCCCTTCTACCATCAACACTTCCCCCAGAGGGAAGGGTCAAATACAACCTCACCATTCTCAACATCCTCAGTGGTGACTCTTTAAAAGAGCCTGTGCAGCCCAGTCTATGCAGCACAGTAATCTGAAAGTAAATACACAGGTGGCATCCTCTGAAAAGGACATCACAATTCTTCTATCAATTCTTACACAAAGTGCACACCAGCCCCTCAAAAGCAATTCATGAACTTTGAGGATATCACTCTTAACAGTCACTCAGCATAGCAGAGAAATACATCATGTTTTTGAAAGAGCCATATGGATAAGAATAGCATAAGAAACAGCTTTTATAAAAAGAGAGACCCTCTACTAACTGTATGCATTGCTCTCAAACATCATCCTAAAAACTGCATTAAAAAATAAAAAATCCTCGAAGAAGTGATCACCTATGGCAGAACATCCTACCAAAGGATGGAAAATTTTCTGCAGAGCCATCCCTGCCAGTCTTTAAGCTGGCTCCCAACCTTGCTAAGCTTATCTCAGAAGGAAGCATTTTCTGCAGAAAATGAGAATAGAAAAAAACAAGTACAACTTGTCAAAACCTTCCCTGCCACCTTCCTGTAAGGACCTTCTAGCCCAGACACCAGCATTCCCAGGTCTCATACACAGGCTTTCCTGGGAAGTCATATCCAATACCTGGGCCTCCCACACTCCCATAGCTGAGCTCAAACAACTACTGAGGCCAGACTGAAGTGGCACAGAGCACTGACATACACAAACACACCTCACTGCTGCAGCTCTCACAGGGTAACCACTCAGTCTCTGACTGTCACTCCTAAGCCTGGAGGGAGCCCTCCAGCCACAAACTTAGGAATAAAAATTCCTAACATTTCAAGACAGCAAAACACTGCTTCTTGGTCACACTACAACTTCCCACAGCCTCCACAATCTCCCCCTCTCCACACCCCGCCTCTCTCTTTCTCAGCCTACACCTCCACTAGTCATTTACACATGCCAGGAAACACAACTTCTCTTTCCCTACAAAGACAAGTATCATATCATTTCTGCATTCCTACAAATTAGCACTCCCTTGCTGAACCTGACAGCTCCATTTCCTGTCAAAGATGATCTGATACCAACCCACAACACAGAGGGATTTTCCCCATTTGCAATCCAGTCTGAAAGCAAGCTGTCACCTTTAGGCCAGGCCTGAAGGTGGCTTGTGTGCATGAAAGCTTTTCTTTTCAAACTGCCCTGTTTGGTCTAATGAAAGACATCACCCCTGCATATGTCCTTAGGCATCATGGGCAAAACGAACGACACTGCTGTTTTTTGGTAGTTTAAAAAACAAGACATATTTACAGGGCAAGTAAACTTTTTAATCCTTATCAAAATATCAAAACATGATTTTGAATCCCTAAAGGCTTAAAGACATGTTATTCTTCCCAAACTATTCGGACTGTGAAAATTGTAGAGATATTTTGTGAGGCCACTGTGAAATTCTAATTATCAGCCTTAACTTTTTACAAGGCATCACTATTCTCAATCAAAGGTTTGAAAATAGAACAGAAAGGGCTCATTGCCTTTAGAGAGCAAGATAAAGCTAGAAAGATGCAGAAACTCTTCCTGCTTAATAAGACAAAAACAGTTGTCCCAATCATCAGTCTCCCTTAACTAATCAGCCAGACCAAACTCTGACAGGATAAGGAATTCTGAAGTGTGAGAAAACAAATAC
>JANPWX010000693.1:0-17019 GCA_024734555.1 Trochalopteron elliotii
GGGGAATGGGGTGTCCAGCGGGATTCTGGAATGAGAGTGGGGTTTCTGAGAGGATTCTGGGACAGGGGGGTCACCAGGACTGATCCTGGATGTCCTGAACTTAGCTCTGGGCGGAGTTTGCAGACAGCAGGGGGAACTGGGGTTTCGCCCCGGGGAGGTGTAATGGAGGCAGGGCTGGAGGAGCCATCGTTTCTCTGGCTTGGGGCACATAGGGCCCAGCCAGTATTCTTGCGCTGCCCTGAGGGACACACATCCCCCCCAGTGCGCTACGGGCGCTTCGACCCCGAGGACCAGCGCAGCCGGCACTGCCCCTACCTGGACACCATCAACAAGTGGGTGACAGGGGTGTTTTGGGGTCCCCCTGTCCCTGGGGGTCTCCCCAGCTCTCCCACAGCCCTATGACACTGCTCCCTCCTCCCAGGAGTGTCCTGGACTTCGACTTCGAGAAGCTCTGCTCCATTTCCCTGTCTCACATCAATGTCTACGCCTGCCTCGTCTGCGGGAAGTACTTCCAGGGTGAGACCTCCCCCGGGGCTGCTGGGGGGACATGGGGAACACGGAGGGGCTGCTGGGGGCACATAGGGGACAGCCAGGATTGTTGTGCTGCCCTGAGGGACACACATAAGGACTGGGATGCTGCTGGGGGAGGGCATTGGGGACACCCCAGTACTGTTGTGAGGGGACACTAGGGGATAGGGGTGGTGATGAGGGGGACACCCAGGGGCTGGGGTGGAGCACAAGGGATATGGGATGTTGCTGGGGTACCCCAGGGCTGTGGGGACACCCAGGGACAGGGGTTCTGCCTGGTTAGGTGATGGGGAACAGCCAGGGTGCTGTCAAGGGGTACAGAGAGGATGCCTGGGGAGGGACACAGTGGGGACACCGGAGGACAGGGTGGTTGCTGGGGGAACTCAAGGACCTTCCACTGGGCACAACTGCCCACGTATGTGTCCTTTCTGTGTCCCCTGCCCGTTCCCATGGCTGCTGTGTGCCCACCCCTGTGCCCTGTGTCCCTCTGATGGCATTGTCCCTGCAGGCCGCGGGCTGAAGTCCCACGCCTACATCCACAGCGTGCAGCTGAGCCACCACGTGTTCCTCAACCTGCACACGCTCAAGTTCTACTGCCTGCCCGACAACTACGAGATCATCGACTCCTCTCTGGAGGACATCACGGTGTGGGGTGCCTTCAGGGGTACCCCGGCTCTGGGGGGGCATGTTTGGGGTCCCCACTTCTGGGGGGTTGGGTCTGGATCTCCTCCAGCTCTGAGGAGTGTGGGTTGGAGTCCCCTCAGCTCTGGGTTGTTCAGGTTGGGATCACCCTGTCCCTGAGGGGTTCAGGTTGGGGTCCCCCAGTGCTGAGGTCTCTCTGCTCCCACAGTACGTGCTCAAGCCCACCTTCACGGCTCAGCACATCGCCCACCTGGACAAACAGGCCAAGCTGTCCCGGGCCTACGATGGCACCACCTACCTGCCTGGCATCGTGGGGCTCAACAACATCAAGGCCAACGATTATGCCAACGCTGTGCTCCAGGTGACACCAGGGTTAAAGGCTTCTTTTTGGGGTGAAACCCCGCCAAAATATCACTGTGGGTCTGACAGGGAGGAATCACACCTTTTCTCCCATGGACTGCACACTGTGAGGGTGTTCAGGCTTCATTCTGGGGTGAAACCCTCCCAAAATCCTGTGCTGGGGGTCTCAGGGATGAGTCCCACCTCTTTTCCCACAGCATATGCACCTGGGGATGCTGCCTTCATTTTGGGCTGAATGCCCTCTGAAATCCTCCTAAAATCCCTCTCTGGGGGTCCTGAGGGTGTATCCCATCTTTTTTTCTACAGGCATTACACCTCGGGGGTGTAATACAGTGGCCTTTTAGGGTCAAAGCCCCCCATAACCCTCCCCATACCCCCTCTGTGGGCCTGGCAGGGACCAACCATACCTCTGGATCTTTTCCAACTCAGACTGTTCTGAGATTTCCTGCAGGCTTCACACCCATGACAGTGCAGGGTTTGCATACTTGCCCCCAAAACCCTCCCAGATCACCCCTCTGGAGGCCCCGGGGCTGAATCCCCCCTTGCTCTGTTCCCAGGCCTTGTCTAATGTGCCGCCCCTGCGGAATTACTTCCTGGAGGAGGAGAACTACCGGCACATCCAGCGCCCGCCCGGGGACATCATGTTCCTGCTGGTGCAGCGCTTTGGGGAGCTCATGAGGAAGCTCTGGAACCCCCGGAATTTTAAGGCACATGTGTCACCCCACGAGATGCTCCAGGCCGTGGTGCTCTGCAGCAAGAAGAACTTCCAGATCACCAAGCAAGGTGGGGTGTGGGGGGACAGGGCTGGGGCTGGTAGGCAGAGCTGGGTTTGAGGGGAAGAGCTGGACCTGGATTTGGGGATGCATGGCTGGGTTTGAGGGCTCTGGATTTGGGGGTGCAGGGCTGGGTTTGGGAGGCAGCACAGGATGTGGGGGCTCTGGATTCAGGGGGCAGAGCAGGATCCGGGCTCAGCTCCAGCTCTGCTGTTCCAGGGGATGGGGTGGAGTTCCTGTCCTGGTTCCTGAACGCGCTGCACGCAGCACTGGGCGGCACCAAGAGGAAGAAGAAGAGTGAGTAGGGGGAGGTCCTAGGGGGCCTTCGGGGGCGGCTGTCCCCCTGCTAAGCCCCTGCTGTCCCCCCAGCCATTGTCACCGATGTGTTCCAGGGCTCCATGCGCATTTTCACCAAGAAGCTGCCGCACCCTGATCTGGTGGGACTTGGGGTAGAATGGGGGTGTTGAGGTGCTGTGGGGGACGTTGGGGTCCAGTGAGGGGTGTCAGGATATGGTGGGCAGTGATGGGTGCAGTGTGGAGTGCCAATGTTCGATGGGATCCAGTGGCAGGAGTTGGGGGAATGGGGGAGTTGGGGTACAATGGGAATGGCAGGGCCAAAAAAAGGGGTGTCATGGTCCAGTGGGGGAGTGTCAGGGTCAGATGGAGGGTGGTGGGGTCTGGTGGGGGGCTGTTTGGAAATGGTGGGAGGTGTTGGGTGTAATGGAGGTGGTGGAGGAGGTGGTTGGGTATCACAGAGCGCCTGGGCCAGGGGGATTAGAAGTGTCTGGGATCTGACCAGGGAGTTTGAGTCAAATGAGGAGTGTCATGGGGTTGAATGAGGGATGGTGTGTGTTCAGGTATGGTGGGGGGGGTCTTTGGGTACAACAATGGCACACTGGAGTCCAGTGGGGGCTGATGGATCCAGTGGGGGATGTTGTGTCCGACTGGGATGTGCCATGTGTGCCTCGCAGCCAGCGGAGGAGAAGGCACAGCTGTTGCAGAACAGTGAGTACCAGGAGCGCATGGTGGAGTCCACCTTCCTGTACCTGACCCTGGACCTGCCCACGGCGCCACTCTACAAGGACGAGAAGGAGCAGCTCATCATCCCCCAGGTGCCCCTGTTCAGCATCCTGGCCAAGTTCAATGGCAGCACCGAGAAGGAGTACAAGACCTACAAGGAGAACTTCCTGAAGCGTTTCCAGCTGACACGCCTGCCCCCCTATCTCATCTTCTGCATCAAGCGCTTCACCAAGAACAACTTCTTCGTGGAGAAGAACCCCACCATCGTCAACTTCCCCATCACGTGAGCCAGGAGGAGGGGGCTTGTGGGGCTGGGAGCTTGTAGAGAGGGTTAAAAGCATCTAAATTGGGTGTATCGGGGGGGGTTAAAGGCATCTGGAGGGGGTTGTAAACATCTGTGAAATGCTGGAAACATCTAGAGGGGCTGTGGAAGCACCTGGGCTAGGGGATTTGAAGTGTCCAGGGATATGAAGGTATCTAAGATGGTATGTGGACATCTGGGGGGGGCTTTGTAGGGATCCAGGAGGGCTTTGAGTGGTTTATAGGCATCAAAAAGGGGTTTGAAGGTACTTGAGAGGCATTTCTGGGCATCTGGCAGTGTTGGGGAGTTCATAACATCTGGAAGGGGGATGTAGATATCTAAGGGCGTGTTGTGGGCATGTGGGGGGGACTGCAACAGTCCAGGAGGGACCTGCAAGCACCTTGGAGGTGTCTGTGAGTGCTGGGGGGGTTCCCCGTGGCCAGTGCCCCCGCTGAGGGTGCGGGGGGTCCCCAGGAACGTGGATCTGCGGGAATACCTGTCGGAGGAGGTGCAGGCTGCCCACTCCCACACCACCTACGACCTCATCGCCAACATCGTGCACGACGGGAAGCCCTCGGAGGGCTCCTACCGAATCCACGTGCTGCACCACGTGAGTGTCCCCTCCTTGGGGGACTTGGGGGGGGCTGCAGGGACCCCTCTGAGTCACCCCATCCCCTCCTGGGTCTTGGCAGGGCACAGGGAAGTGGTATGAGCTGCAGGACCTGCAGGTGACGGACATCCTGCCCCAGATGATTACCCTGTCCGAGGCCTACATCCAGGTGAGGGGGGACAAGGGTGGGATGGTACCCCCAGAATGTCCTGTGACACTCCCTGAACGTACCCTTACATCCCCAGAATGTCTCCTGTGCCCCCCCCCAACCTGCTCCTACTCTCCTGCAGATCTGGAAGCGACGTGAGGAGGATGAGACAAACCAACAAGGCGCCTGAGACCCTTGTGGACAGCTGGAAACCCCCTTGGGGGCACCCCCCGCTCCTCTTTGGGGGTATCCCCAGCCCCCTAGGGGTATCCTGAGACCCCTTTGGGAGCACCCCAAGCTTCCTCATGGACACCCAGAGACTTGGCGAGGACACCTCCATCCTCCCTGGGGTCACCCAGAGGACCCCAGGGGAGCACCCAGACATCCTTGGGAGCACCCAGAACCCACCTGGGGACACCCCCAGTCCCCCTTTGAGGTGTGTGTGTGTCCCAGTAAATGTCACCCACTATTTTTGTAACTCATTTTTACCTTTTCTCTTCTTTGGGTTTGGGGGGGTTTGTGGTTTCTGCTGCTTCGTGTGACCCCTCAGCCCCCATCACACCCTGAAACACCCTGAAACACTGAGGCAGAGCTGATCCAAGCTTTATTGGGCAGTGCTGGGTGGTCCTGGTGCCCCCCTACAGCCAGACATGCTCCTGGCAGTGCTGCAGGGCCTGCAAGGGGCGGAGAGGTCAGATGGGGGTGTAGGGGGTGGCAGCCCCCCATCCCCGTGTCCCCTGTGACCCCAACTGACCTGGCAGCGCCGGGCAGCCTCCGGGCCTGAGCACCAGAAGATGGGGCCCAGGGCACAGGGGCCCAGGGGGAGGGACAACGCAGGGACACCTTTGGGGTCCTGTGGGGAGGACACAGGGATGGGGGGTCCCCCCAAGGGTGGGGGCACCCCCAGGGCCCGCCAAAGCCCCCTCCCCCGGGCCGTGCCTTGTGGACTCTGGCACTGCCTTCTTGAGAGAGAGTGGCACTTACTGGGGACTTCATTGTGTCCCCAGGGTTGATGAGGCTGTGACACTCAAGATGTGTCCCTTTGGGGCTGCACCAGCATTTGTGTCCCTGGCGTGGCTCCTGGGGACTGTGACACTCAGGGGTGTGTCCTTGGGGCTGTGACACTCTGGACGTGTCCCCTCAGTGTTGTGTAACCCTGGGGTGCCCTGTCACCTCCTGGGGACCATCCTCCCCAGCCATCCTCTTCGCGTTCCCCTCGTATTCCCCCCGTTCCTCCTCACCTCTTCACTGACACACTCCGCCAGCCGCACCACGATGGCCTCAAGCACCCAGGGCGGTGGCAGCGTCCCCACGTCCTCGTTGTCCCAGTTGTCCCCACTGCGGCAGGCGAGGAACAGGCGGCAGAGCAGGCGGGGGCCTAGGCGGCCCAGCAGCCGCTCGACCGCCAGGGCCGCGTAGCGCTCGGCCAAGCACTGGCACGCCCCGACCACCGGCAGCGGCAGCGCCCGGCACAGCCCGGCCACCGCCGCGGCCACCGAGCTCACGGGGACAGCGGCCTCAGCCCGCGCCACCAGCGTGCGGCACAGCCAGCACAGCGGCAGCGGCATAGCCTTCGGGGGCAGCCCGGCCCCGCCGGAGCCCTGCGCGAGAGGGGACACTACACTCCGTGCTGGGGACACTGCAGCCGGTGCGGAGGTTGCTGCGTGGCTGTGACCCCCCAGCACGGTGGGGCCGTGCCGATGCCCACGGGGCCACTGTCACCCAGCCCCGCTGTCCCCATCTTTGTACCTGCAGGTGGGTGCCGGGCGCCTCGAGGACGGGCACGGCCGGGGCGGCCCCGGGCTCTCCGCGACACAGCTTCAGCGTGGCACAGACCTGCCAGGGCTTCTGCGGGGCAGCACAGGGTGACCCGGGTGTCTCCAAGACCCAGCACCCCCTGGTGTCCCTGGATGCCGTGGTGCCTGCTGCCCCCAGCAGCCTGCGTGTCCCTGGGCACCACAGCGTCCCCAAACCCCCTTGCTGTGTGCCCCCAATGCCCCTCAGGAGGTTCTGGATCTGCCAGAAGAGGGGATCAACCAGCATCTGAACCAGGGCCTGGCATGGGGTTACCACAACAGGGGGATGTGGGCACAGAATGCCCACCACCTGATCCAGCACCACCTGCACCAGGGCACTGACAGTGACACCCACAGTGACACCCACCAGTGCCATACTCACCACCATCACCACCACACCTGTCACCACTGCACCACTGGTGTCCATGGGTGGTGCCTGTGGTATGGCACAGGCTACATGACCATGGCACACATGATGGCATCCATCCTGTCTACCTCACCATCACGGCACCTGCTGATGTCTGCCACCCCTTCACACACCATCCCAGCACCCACAATGGCACACACCACCATGGTGGCGTCTGTGACCATGGCACCTGTGGTGGCACCCTCAGTGGCTGCTAGCACCTCATCAGCCATAGTGGCACTCCCAGTGGCACCTCCCCGTGTGGCACTTGCTGGCACCCACCATGACATCCAGTGGCACCTGTGCCCATGGCCCCCACAGTGACACCCACAGTGGCACCCGTCCCCCATCCCTGCGGGCACCTCCACAGTTGATTGGTTGGAGGCCTGGTGGAGGAAGTCGAAGAGCTGCTGGCACACAGCACAGATGTCCTGCAGGAGAGGACAGTGGGGACATGTGGGACATGGGGACACAGGGACACAGGGATGTGGGACATTGGGGAATGGCAACAGAGGAGGACAGGGACATGGGGAGCATGAGGACATGGGGATGTTGTGGCACAGGGATGTTGGGAGGTGGGACACAGGGACATGGGGATGTGGGACATGGAACATGGAGGAATGGGGACATGGGGACCAAGGAGGATGCATGTTGGTGTGGGACCATGGTGGGAGTACTGGGACCGCTGTGGAGTTTTGGGGACATACAGGGGGCACAGGGACAGAGGGAAGGGTGAGGGGATATTAGAGGGGTGATGGGGACATGGGGGGGTCTCTCACCACATCAGGATTTCCCTGGGTGAGGTGGGGGCAGCGTCCCAAGGCCCCACAGCGCAGCGCCGTCACCCAGTCCTGGCACCAAGCAGAGGGGGGCATCCCACAGCCCCCCCCCGGTGCCCCCAAACCTGTGGCCACTGTCAGCACCTGGCCAGGGGGACCTGGCAATCCAGGACCCCCCAGTACACACCCCTCAAGTCACCCCATCCCAACACCAGCCGTCTCGGTACTCCCAGGTGTGGGGGAGCCCTTCAATGAACCCTTCCCCTCCAATACCCCATCCTGGGGGGCTCCTGGCACCATGACCCCACCTCTAAACACACACCACCCCTAAAACTCCACTCCTGCTGTTATGGGGGGACTGTGTGGAAGGGACCTGATACCACATCCCATCCCCACCCATCCCTTATGGGGTGGGCCCTCCAGTGACACCCCATACACCATCCTAGCCTGAAACCCCAAGAGGGTCCAGACCCCCACCCAAGCGCCCCCTTTCCCCCTTGCCCAAGGGCAACCAGGGATCACTTCACCACAGGGTCTTTGATGGGTGCACCCACCTTTGGGGGCACGCAGCTCTGGGGGTGCCCAGCCCTGCAGGCACACTCAGCTCTCGGGCTGGCCCCAGGTGTGGGGGTGCAGGGCCCCTACCTGGGGTGGTCCAAAGCAGGGCAAGGAGCAGCTGCAGTGCCAGGGCCATGGTGAGGGACAGGGCCGAGGACAGGGACAGCAGCTGGGCCACGGCAATGCTGGCAGGGCTGAGCCCGCGGCCTCTTAAGGCCCTGCAGGCAGGATGTGGCCGCTGGGACTGTGCCAGCGCACGGGGACAGGTGTGTCACACCCATGGAGACATGTGGGGCCTGCCACCCCCGCCCTGCCACTCTGCTGCTGGCCCCGTGCCCCTGTGTCCCCACAGCCATGTCCTGATTGGGTCCCCATTCAAGGGCCTCATTTTAATGTCTCCATGTCCCCACTGAGTCCCCGTTGCAGTCCTTATGTTCCCTATTGGGGTCCCATGTTCCCACTGGGGTTCACACTGGGGTCGCCATGTCCTCTACTGGGATCCCCATGTCCCCACATCCCTTTTTCCTCCTACATTTCTCCCTGTCCCCAATCTCCTCACATCCCCTCAACCCCGCCATGTCCTTCCCACCATATCATCATCTCCCTCCTCTCTGCTGTGTGCCCACACTCCCATGTTCCCATGTCCCTTTTGTGTCACCATGGTCCCACATTTCAATATTCCCCCATATCCCTCCATATCACCTACCAATCCCCCCCAGCCCCCTCTGTTCCCCTGTTCCTTCATGTCCCAACCTGCCACGTCCCTCCAAAATCCCCAATGTCCCCGTGTCTCCAAACTCTTGTCTGCCCCTTGTTCCTGTGTCCCCCCATGTTCCCCGATGTTCTCATGTCCCCTCTCCCGTATCAGTATGTCCCCCTCTGTGCCCTCCAGCTCATGTCCCACATCCCCGCACCCCCATATCCCCCACCCCCCCCCATGTGCCCGCCCCCCCCCCGAGTGTGGCCCCCTATCCCCCTCCCTGCCGCTCCCCTTCCCGGCATGTCCCTCCCTGCTCACCCCCTTGACCCCACTCAAGAGCCCTCAGCGTGGGCGCAGCTGGAGGGCAGGGCCCCCCGGGGGGGGCACCTGCCCCAGGTGAGGCCCTGGGATGGGCCCCAGGGTGGCACAGCCCCACCCCATGCCCGTCTGTCACCCTGTGTACCACCCCCCATGCCACCCTCACACCCTGAGCTGCCCTGTACTTGTCCCCCCGTGCATCCCATGTCCTTCTGCCACCTCCTGTGCCTGCTGCACCACCGTGTGTGCCCCAAATCCCTGTGCTACACCCTGTGCCCCAGGTCACAGTGTCACCCTGCACTTCCCAGACCTCCCGTGCCTCCCCTTGGGCAGCTCTGGGGACACGTGGGGCAGGGGCTGGTTCAGGGGTGCCCCCTGGCCAGGGGTGACCCCCAACACAGCCCAGGGACAGGACAAGAGACAAAGCCCCAACCCGGCCCGGGAAATCACAGAACCATGAGCAGCACTGGAACACAGCACCTGGGAGGGGTCAGGAATGAGGATGTGGCTGAGAGACTTGGGGCGGGGTTCAGCCTGGAGAAAAAGAGGCTCAGGGGGGCCTTCTCACCCTCCACAACTCCCCACAGGAGTGTGGATCTCCATCCTCACTGTCCTCCCACAGCAATTCCAACTCATGCTTCTCTTTCGTAACGAAATAATTTATTTCCTAACAATCAAACAAGACAGAAATATCCATGGACACAGCAAAGATCTCCTAAAACATGGAATTCCTAAAAAAAAAAGCACCATTCTATTGGCTTGACACGGGGTTCAGCCCAACAATGGGATATTTACAGCAGGAATGGGTGGAAATGGGATCCGTGTCCGCTCCCACCTGCTCAACGGAGCCAAGGGTGGGGTGGATCCACTTCTTGGGAAGCAAAAAGAACAGAAAAAATGATGGAAAAGCACAAATAAGAAGTGTCCCAAAGAATAATGAAGGAAAGGTTGAATGGAAACGGGATGGCTCCACTGGTAAAACAAAGGATGAAACAAACATTTTGGTGCTTCCCGCGAACTGGTGGTTCAGGATCTGCCTTCCATAAGAAAAAAGAAAGGAAAAACAGCCCAAAAATGGGTGTTTTTGATTCCCTCCAATCCATGCTCCGGTCCGACTCCCCCCACTCCCTGGATTTTTGTCACAACCTATAAAAAAGTCCTTCCTGCAGTTTATTTCATAGGAATGCTGGTGGATCAGTGAATTCCAGGAAAAGGTTGGCACCACCTTTGGGGACCCGGAGATTCCGGGTTAGTGCAGCGTTTTGGGGTTCCCGGAGCACAGCCCGACAGTGCAAAGCGCTGGGAAGGGTCAGTCTGGGATAGGAAGGAAAAAAAGGGGAAAAAAAAGGCATTGGGAACTCAAAAAGGCACAAACCTGCCAAACCCCCACATTTGTGCAAGCTTTCTGAATGTCCAAAACCAACCAATAATCAGCATTTTGTACCTCTGGAAGGGCCTTCCCAATGCTGGAAATCACCTGCCCAGAGAGTTCTGCTGGGATTCCCCAGGTGATGCAAAAGCCACCTCAGTCATCAGCCCCAAGGGCTGATATTCCTCTTTTTCTCGGTGTTTTCCATCTTTTTGCCTTTTTTCCCCTCTTTTTGCTGGTGCAGGGGGTTGGGCTCAGGTGCCCACAGTCCGCGACAAATGCCAGAGAGTGGAAAATTCCAGCAGCTTTAAAGGAAAATTCCTTGGGGTTTGGGTTTTTCTCTTAAGAACCAGCACGTGGAAAAAAGCCAGAATGTGGAGGATTTGGGCAACTTGTGGGGCCTGTGGGTGTCTTCCCACTTTCCCAAGTGAGCCAGGAATGGGATTGGGGTGTTGAAAAGGAAAAGAAATGGAGAAAATGAGAAAGCGCGAAAGGGGAACAGAAAAGGAGAAAAGAAGGAAAGGAAAAGCCGGAAAGGAGGAGAAGGAGAAAAGGGAAACAAAAAAAGTGAAAGACGAAAGGGGTAAAGAGAAAAGGAAAAGGAAAGGAAAAAGGAAAAAAGGGGAAAGGACAAAGGAAAGAAAAGGGAAAAGGGGAAAGGACAAAGGAAGGAAAAAGCACTGGAGTCTCCTGCTGCTCATCCCCTTGCACTCCATGGAGCATTTTGATGTCTTTCAGCACCTGTGTTTCCTGAAAGGGACTGGCAGAGGGTTAGGGGTTGTATCCCAATGTTGTGAAAAGCCCTGGGAGAGCTCCTTGCTGACTCCTCACCAGGGCCTGGCTGGCTTCATGGGGCTGGAAAAGCCCTTGGACCAGCTCGAGGGGAAAAGGAAGGTGCTGGAAGCAGAGCTCTCTACATGTCAACATTCCCAGAGCATCTCTAAAAGCAGGAAGTGGTGGGAATGCTTCCCCCAGTGCATTGGGAAACAACCCCACACCACGGACAGCTCATGTATGGTCTGGCTTGGAAAGCCCCCTGCCCTCTGGGCCTTCCCTCCCTGTGGTGGCTTCTGGAATCCTCCACGAGCCTGGAAAAATCCCAGATGGTTGGGCACAATCCGGGGAGTCCCGGGGGGTTATTGCTGAGTAGAGGCATCATCTTTGTGCTGAAAGGGGTGGAGAGAGTTTGTGGGCTCCCTCCGAGGTAGAAAAAATTGTCCCCGAGACTAGAAGTGTGGAAAGGGAATTCCAGGAGTCTGGAACGCTGTGCCACAGGAGGTCATGGGTTTGGGTTTAGGGAGGGCAGAAACTTCCCAACCCGGAGGTGGCCAGCTCTAAGCCCCCAGAGCGCTGTTCCCCATGCCAGGAATGCTCTGGGATGACGGGAGGCCTGGGATGGGGTATCCCTGAATATTTAGTTGGGGGAAGGAACCCTTGACTGAGGCTGATCCCTGTGCCCGAAATGCTCTGTGTTCCCAGCTTGGCTCTGCTCTGTCATGGATGGAAACTCCACAAAGGATCAGTTCTCTCTTTATATCTCCTCCAAAAAACTCAGCTTTTTGGGTCCTGAGGATTGGGAACGTGATGTTGCCACCCAAATGTAGAGAAGATAGGGAATACCGGGCAGTGATAGCCTTGGAAAGAACCCAGGGAAGGCTCTTGAGGTTGCTGTTACTGCCAGGATATTCCTGGGCGCTTCAGGTGTGGCTGGAATGTAGGGCCTGGCAGAGGAGGTTTGGCCGGGATGAGCGACTGGCGATGCAAACAGAGCCCTGGGAGCAGCTGGACCGGTGGGAAGTTCAGGTGTTTCTGTGCAGGGAATGCTGGCAGGGACGGTGTGCTGGCTAACGGGATCCCAGGGGGACAGCGGTGGTGCCACGGTGATGGGAAGTGCTTCCTAAATCCCAGCAGGAAGCTTCCGGCTGCTCGCCAGCTTTGCCCTGGTCCCGCCGGAGCTGGAATATCCCTCGTCGTTGCCCAGGCTCTGGAGGCTCCCGCGCTCATCTGAGTCACTGGGGCTGCTGCTGCTCCAGTCCAGATCGGCTGGGAGGTCGTCTGTACTCTCCACATCCACATCCATCTCTTCTGCTGTAGGAATGGGAATGGTTGGAGTTCCAGCACCGCCAGGCCTCTCACTGGCCATCCCCCAGCACGGGCTCTCACCTTGATCCGAGTCAGAGCGCTCGGAGGAAAGGCTAGAGCCGATGCTGTCTATCCTGACCCGCTCTATTCCCAGCTTTTCCAGCTGCCGCTGGAGGTGCCGCTGCTCCCGCTGCAGCTGCTCGATCTGGTGCAGGGCCCGGCGCTCCTGGTCTTCCAGCTTCTGCAGGGGGGACACAGCAGCCTGAGCTCCAGCATTCCCTCAAACCCACGCAGCACACACGGCACCCTGAGTCCCCGGGATTCCCTCAGAACCACCCGGCATTCCAGGCCCAACCCACCCCAGTGCAGCCACTGCCAGCTCCCACGGGGCTCCCGTCTTCAGCACACTTGGGATGTGAAGCCGTATGGATTACAACTCTCCCAGTCATCCCAGTCCAATACTGGCTCTCTTCCAGTTATCCCTGCCTGATGTCAGTGCTCTCCCAGTTATCCTAGCCCAATTCAGAACTCTCTCAGTTACCCCAGTCCCATCCCTCTCCTCCCCCCACTATCCCAGCACAATCCAGTGCTCCCCCCCAATTGTCCCATCATGATGCCAGTGCCCTCCCAGTTATCCCAGTCCAAGCCAGCACTCTCCTAGCCCATGCCCCGTACTGGGATGCTGCTCTCAGCTCCAATCCCGGTGCCGGATCCTGGTTTTGGGCTCACCTGGATGTGGAGCCTGGCCCTGGTGAGGAGGCTGAGTGTCGTGTGCCGCCCAGCTGCTGCCCTCAGCGGCACCAGCCCCTTCAGCCTCTCCAGGCACAGCCGGAGCTGAGCACGCCTGGATAGGGAGCACACAGTTGGATCAGCTTCCTGAATGGCATTCCCACCCCTCTGCTGTGGAAAAATGGGGTGGTGGGAGTTAAATCCGACCAGGAGCCTTCTCAGCCTCCATGGACTTCCAGAAACTGTGAGAAAACTGCAGCCGGGCAAGAGGATGCCTTGGAAAAACCTCATGGATAAATCCTGCTGGCATCCTGGGCTGTTGGGATGATCCCAGGCAATGAGACACCAATGACGTCGGAATTCTGGGTGAGAATATCCACTTTTGGTCATTCTCTTCCCAAAAAGGTTCCATCTCAGGAGTGCTGTTTGCTGTTTTCTTACTGACAGCTGAAGCTGCCCAAGATAACACCCAGCTGCAAATCCCTTGGGACTGCTTCCTTTCCATATTTTTAGTAAGAACAGGGTGGTTTTGGATACAAAAAACCCAGATCCCAGAGCACTGACTGTGCTCCAGGAATCCTCCCTCTTCCTGTAACATCTGGGTTTTCTCTGCTTTAACAGGTAGGACATTGATGCTGGAGAGGAACTCCAGCTCCCTGAAAATCCCTTTTTCTGCTGAAAGCAGGGATGCTTCCAGCACACCCCAGTTTCCCTGTGTCCATCACTCCAATCCCAACATGTAGGTCAGATCCTTGGGAATGGGTTGTAACACCCATCCCTGAACTGCCTGATCCTGGGCAACTCCAAATGGATTTTGCAATGACCTGCTGGTCTTGTTTGGGATACGCTGGGAGTGAACAGGGATTTCCTCACCCAAAGGACCTTGGGATGACAACACAGGCAAAAAAAGTGGGATTTACACGGGATAAATCCCAAACTCCAACTGGCTTAAAGATGAGCCTGTGAAAAGATAATTTTCCTGAATAAGCAGAGCAGGAGCTGGCTGTGGAGATGGATATCTTTCCCAACAACCAAGGATGGGGAATGCCTTAATCCTTGATGTCTTTTATCCCATTCCTTCTCTCCCATTCCCCCTCTCAACCCATCTCATATTGCTTTTCCAGGGGTAGAAACCCCAGGAAAAGCAGTAATTCCTCCCAGCCCAGCTCCTGACAACCCTCTGGGACTCACCTGTTTTTTTCCATCTCATTGTGTGTCGACCTGGAAAAGAAGGAAGAAGTTATTAATTCCTCTGGCTGATTAGGGATTAACAGTTGGGACTAACATGTGGGAATTAGCAAAAGCTCCCTGGAAAAGCTGCAGACCTGGGGGGCTTCCAGAGCTCCATACCCAGGGATGGTGAACAGTGGGATGCAGATGCAAAAATTGCCAGATAAGTGGCAATAAAAGGGTCAGGAAAACCATAAAATGGGACTTTAAACCAGAAACTCAAGTTTTAGAGCTGGGATTGGGATCAACAGCTCATGCCTGTCCCTTGACCTGCCAGGAACATAATGTGGAAAAAGCCTTCCCTGTGTCCAACAGCACAGTGCAGTTCTGGAGGAGACACTGAAAGCACCACTGACACATTAAAACCATGACAAATGCCCCTGAAACTCTCAATTTCCACGGAGCTGGGAAAAGGTGGAAAACACAAGCTATGGCTGACTTTCCCTCCACTGAAATCCAGGAAGAAGCCACAGGAGGCCACACAGCTTGTGTTCCCAGGACTGGTGCTTAGGGAAGAGCTGCTTCCCAGGTACTGACTTCCTAAAACCTCCCGAGGTCTCAAGAAGCTCCACTCTAATTTGGGAAAAACGTTCTTACGTGCCTGAAAACATAAATGTGGGAATAACCCACAGCCTGTTTGGATGAGGATGTCTACTGGGATGGCCCCAAAGGATCTGGAAGTGCTGGAAAAACAGGGAATGTCACTGAAGGGAAAACAAGGGATGTCATCATGACAGCAGTGGAAGATGCCCTCTGAGGTCTCCGCTTTTCCAGCAGCATTCCTGATGGATCACCCTGCTCAAGTGGGTCTGTTGCCTTCTGGCAAGATCGGGGCCACATCTCCCACATCCCCAAAAATTTGGGGATATTCTATCCCAGAAATTCTATCCCAGCAGAGACACTTCCCACTCCAATGGGATTATTCAGACACAATGGAAGTGCTCAACTCTCTGGCTCCTGTGCAATCTCTCCATTAAATTTTCCTTGGATAAATCTGTATGTTTCACACCCAGATCTTTACCAAGGGGGTGCCATGGACTGCAGCCTTATGAGTTTTTTCCTTGATTCTAAATTATCCAAACACTTCCTGAGCACTGGTACGGACAGGGGTGAAGTTCCCACCACCTCCACAATCATAAATTACAAATCCATAATCTTTTCTGCCTGGATCCTTCCTGGAATGGTTGTTTTTTTCTTTTGGACTTGCATTCACCATCACCAGTATTTAGAAAAAGATGAATTAATTGATGGATTTTAATTTTGGATAAAATAAGCAGGGACAGAGGGGATGGCAGCTTCACCCCAGGGCAGGTGGAGCTCCCACATCTGTGGCTCCCACATCCCCTCCAGAGCAATCTCGTGTCCACAGAGTCACTGATTTGGATTCCACCAGTTTGAACCTCAGCTGATCACCAGCCTTCCCTTCAGAACGTGTTTTTTATTCCTAAAAATCATAATAGATTGGCCCGAAGCAAACAAAATATTCTGAGAAGGAAACCCGGAGCATGTCCAGGCAGGAGAAAGCCCCAGATTCACCTGGAGCCTGCTTGATATGAGCCCAGGGGCCCTGGCTGCCCCTCGAGGGGCTCCTGACACTCTGAAACACCTGCATGGGAACCGCCCCAGCCCAGGGGGACATGGGGAATCAGGCACAGGCAAATCCAGGTGGATTTGTTCTGGCAGCTGCCAAAGGTCAGCTGCCGTGGCGTCGTGCAGACGGGATCGCTCCCAACCAGGAAGAGAGTGACAGATGTGGTGCCATCAGGGCCTGGCTCCTCCCTGGCACCATCCGGCACCAGTGACGTGTCGGGATGGACCTGCGGCCCCTCACAGCGCCCCCTCAGCTCTGGGCACATCCTGGAGCCAGCCCTTCCCAAAATCTGCTGAGGGTTTCCTCGCCACGAGGATCTGAGTGATTTTAAGGTTGTGAAAGTGATGGAATAAAGCCTCCAGGATGTGGGATTTGCTCCTGGCATTCAATGTGGGTGCTTGGAGCCAACTTAAACTCGGAGAAAAGGTGGTTTAGGATTTAAAATCAGCAAGGAGTAAGAGTGAGGAACAACCAAGGAGGGATAATGGGAGGCTCTGGGTGGGTTTCAGGGTGGATAATTAAGGAGGTGGCAGGAGGGTCCCCTGCCACAGCACTGTGACAGTAGGACCTCTCTGGGCCAGTCACCCAGGGACAGAAAGGTCCCACCCATGGTGTCACGCCCGGTGACAGGAGGACTTTGGTGACAGCAGAGCCCCACCCAGTCCTGTCACACACCCAGTGACAACAGGACCTCACTGAGCCGGGTCACCGGATGACAGGAGGGTGCCCCCGGCCTTGTGACACCACAGTGACGGCGGGGGGCCCTACCAGAGCCCAGGGACCGGGGTGTCACCGCAGCCCAGACACAGGCCCAGTGACTCCCCCCGAGCCGGGACACCTGGCGTCAGGAGCCCCCCGCCCTGTCGCACACCCGGTGACAGCGGGGGCCCAGCAGAGCCCGGAGACCGGGGGGTAACCCCGGCCGGGCCAGAGGCCCAGGAACAGCGGTCTCACCGGCCTGAACACACGGACACGGGAGCCCCCTCGGGCCTGTCACCCACGCCCAGTGACAGCAGGGGCGCACCGGGCCCGGCCGCAAGGTGCCGGGAGCACTCCCGGCCGGGCCGGGCCGGACCCGC